>CAJPEV010001800.1:18137-57095 GCA_905338385.1 Darwinula stevensoni | reverse complement strand
TAGACCATTCTCTGATCACACATCGCACGCAAAAAGCATCCTCCAAACGGAGATATGAAAATCACATGTCAGTTCAGTTACTTCCAAGAACGCACTTTTCGCGTGTTTACTCCCTCTCTGTTGTTCCACTAACGCAATAATCGAGAAAATTAGGCTTTTGGAAAACGCAAGAATCCTTAACGATCCACTGTTCCAATGAGTAAATTTCCCCCAATTCGAAGCGGTCGGATTTAGTCGATAAGACCCGGTAAATCACGTTTTTGGCTTTCATCACTCTATAGACTTACTCGGAACAGACCGTGAAGGATACCAGTGCCACTATCGAACTCTGATTCCAGGAGTCCGGCATCGGCTGTATGGGAAGGGTCAATCCCTTAGGCTTTTTGGTGATAATACCCTGCCGTATGGCTGTTGAATGCTTCAACAAGAGTGAGACTAGACATAGTGTTTCGCTTCTCATCAAAGAGGAATCGTCAGGCCCAATTTGGCTACTAAGGTGAACAGACTGGACACCGACAGCGAATTCATATTTATGTGAAGTCAGTTGTCTGGTCTTTACTAATAGATGTAATTCATAGAAGCCCATGATTTTCGTTCATGAGAAATTAACACTCCAGTCAATAATAAGTACTAAAAGGCAGATGAAGTTCGTTATGTAATGAAACTCTCCCTTACTCCAGAGTATGAATAGCTTACATTATGCAGACCTATGATGCGTTTCTATGCTGCTTATCGTAATTTTTTGTAAGACTTAAAGGAGGCCAAGATTCACTAGCGCTTTCTCTCATCAAAAATGTTCCCAAATTTTTCTCGCATTTTCCCTTTTCTGGCCCATACTCATGTCTGACACAAAAAAAATCAATATTCATTCATCATCCCTTCCACACCAATTAGGCTGAGATCTGGATGATTTAAGTACTGAAATAGGTAAAACATGTATTTATGTGATGGATGGGTTAGTGACATCACAAACTCTGCCCAAGTTGGCCAGGTATAATTTAAGGGCCTGGCGTGAGATATGCCTGTAAGCTTTGAATGCATTACTGGTAGGCCTACAATAAACATTTTGGAGATTATTTTCTAACAGCGACAAACTTGCTAACATCGAGTTTCCTTCTCTCTTCCCCCCCCCCCCCGGTGGAGGAATGGAGATCAGCTGGCTGAACAGAATGAATAGTGGGATGAGCTTTAGTTATCCGTTAGTAAGTTGGGAATTTAGTATATTATGAACGTCTCAAATGTCAACCGAGGTGCAAAACAGGCATTTGAGAGTAATGGATTATGATCGGTGATGTTGCCAGGAGTGTACAGGGTGACACAAAAGTTCTGTACACTCGGTTATNCAAACTGATCACAGCCGACCGACGATCTTCATTGGACAATGGCATGACGAAACTGATAGGGGGTTCTCAAAGTGCTGATGAAACTAAGTCGCGCGTACCTTAAGCTACGTGTAGAAACCAAGCCAAGCATATATGAACGTGGTAGCTTAGAATAGAGAACAGATTTTTAAAGTGTACAGAACTTTTGTGTCACCCTGTATATAGGTCAACACCTGTATTGACAAATCGAGAGTGGAAGCGGCACACAGTCTATTTGAAGATTTGCGTATTTGCATACATCCCTATCTCTTCCTGAGGGGAGCATTTTTACTCATGGAGGAGAACAATTTTTCTCTTTGGTGATGGATCAAATTCGCTCCTTTCCCTGAGCGAAAGGGGAGTGAAACTGGAGTCAGTGATTTTACTCTCTTTTTTGAGAAAAAAAAGATTCCCTTTTTCTAAAAGATTGTAGTTTCTGAAAGAGAAGACATCTTGGGACGAAATGAAAGCAGGAAACCCGTGAAGGGCATGCATGTCCCGTCTTGGTTATAGAGAGTTCATTTTTAATAGAGGCAAAAGCGTGAGGAAGAAGGCACGCCGAGTCGAGAGTGTTTAAACGGAGAAGAATCGGGATGACCGAAAGATCGGAAGATCGACCCAGGTAACACATCCACGTGGAAACAACATTGAAACAATGTTACATGGCAACATTTATCATGTTGAAACAACATTGAAGTACCACATTGATTCCATGTGAAGATGTCATATTTGTCAACATTGTTTCAACATTCCTTGTTAAAGTCGAACAATATCGATGACAACATTCTTTCAATACGATTTCCACCTTGCCTCAACATTCATCGATGAATCCCTGCTAATATGGGTTCCTCCATGGATCAAAGTAGAGGTAAATTCATCATAATGAATCGCAAGACCTATGGATGATGAACTATATATACTAATGAGGATAAATCTTCAGTTTCTATAGGTCAGTACCCACAGAGTACAGAGAAGTTGGAGAGGATGGATCTTATTCATTTCTGCAAACTGCACCGATATGTCGTGTACCTGAATGGTTTGCAAGTTGAGTATATACCCCCTCAGCTTCTCTTTTCGATGATCAGTGAGTGTATCACTCCACGTTATTCCGATGAGTGCTCTACATGTGTCTAATCGCCTAGACTTCTATGCGCTCACACAAAACCTGGACATTTAATTTGCTTCAGAATCAGATGCTGCAATCAGAACATCATAATTCCACATTTCTCTAATATATGTGTTCAGGAAAGTGGGAAGAAAACGATCTAATGGAAGGTGACAGATCCGTAATCCGTAATTACATTAGGAGGCTACCAGGGAACATGCATACCATCTAGTGAGGGCTCTTGGTACTTCGTTATGATCGCGCCTAGACTACACTACCCTAGTAACATAACGTGCATAAAAGGATGCAATACGACTCGGCAAATGACCGTAGGGCAATTGGAAATGGTTTATTTATTTGTTTCCGGACTAAAAAAAAATTAAACATTCAAATACATGATAATAGGCGGCATGCAACTCAATAGTTGAGGAGTCTCGTTTTTACAGCATTGAAATCTTGTTTTTGTAGGTTGAAAGTACTCGGAAAAATTATTGGAGAGGTCCAACTCTTCGTTATTTTAAGAGGGATTAACATTGATGCCACATTTAAGAAATTTAATCCGAATATTCCCAATTGGAATCCACAATGTTACGTGACATCATTCTATCAACATTGAAACAGTGTTCATCTTCAACCCTCAGCATTCGCACACGCAATCCACATCCAATCAATGTTGAGTCAATGTTCTGTGTTACCTGGCGTGTGACTCTGAAGAACGAATGCCATGGGCAAAACTGCTTTTCTTCCTCTCCACAAGCATACATGGTGAGTCAAACGTATGGACACAGGTCTTGTGTGTGTTTGTTTTAGCTTGTGAGTCAATGTCCTGCAATCAGTCCACAGCGAATTTGGAAAAAGAATCCAGAAATATCTGGAGGACGATGGACAACATATGCAACACATGCTGTAACATTTCGTGCAATAAACACATATTGAGCTCAGTTTCCTGTGTGTCCAGACATTTGATTCACCCAGCAGAGTAGAGAGTACAATATATTGATAACTAGAGGCGACACTTCGAAGGGCACACTCTTTTAAAATTCCAAGCGTTTAGGGAGTAAAAAGTGAGCACACTGTGAGCTTTTCAAATGTACTCTCTTATTACTCACCAAATGCTCCCTCATCGCTCGTAGTGAACTGAACACCTTGAAGTTCCTCGCCACACCACTAGATGGAGGTAAGGGTCTCGCTTTTGCACAGTACACAAAAGTTCCCATCTCTCTTTCTCTGGAATCGTCCCTCGCAGGATTGTTTTGTACCTCGACATATGTCTCGCCAAGTCTCATTAAAGGAATCAATAAACACGAACATTCCATCGTTTGTTATCCACATATTCAAGACAGATTCATAGAGCCCAGGCCATAAACAAGCTCATATTGCTGATGAGAAACCTTTTGGAAGTCCCAACGGCTTCATCCGCAGAGGAGGTCTAGAATACATAGGGGACGTGCTTGAAATCAATCTTGTTACCTCGACTTGAGAGAATGAGGAAAAGAAGAACCGATATCGCAGACACGTCATGGAACTGAAAGAGGTGATCCATCCTCTGATTTATACTGTAATCAGTACAGTCAAAAGTAGGTCAATGCCTGCACTATGCGAGCGAAAGCGACACAATTTACAGGTATATATGAGGATTTGTGTATTTGCATGACATCCATATCTCTTCCTGAGGGGAGCTTTTTTACTCATGGAGGAGGAGAGCAATGTTACTCCTTGGTGATGGAGCAAATTCGCTCCTTTCCCAGAGTGAAAGGGGAGTGAAACTGGAATTAGCGATTTTACTCTCTTTATTGAGAAAATCGCTCTCCTTTTTCTAAGAGTGTAAGGGGGGGGGGGGTCGAAATATTACAGAGACATCTGGTGGCTTGTTATCAAAAACACTTCCATGATGCGTGCTTCGTGGCAGAGGAATCGAGAATCTACTCTTTCGGGGATTCGACCCAAAGGAGTCCCTCAATGTAACACCACTGAGATAAGAAAAGGAACTGGAGATGGCGCGCTCATAGAAGTAGTATGGGGAAAACGGCTGCATTTTGTAGCCCGATTGCTTGGGACCAGGTTAAAGCGGGCCTTTGGTGCGGATTGGTGGAGGAATGGAGCAGGTACCGCGAGAACATTCGAGCAACCCTTCTGAATACGGAAGCATGCCCTGCTAATACCCGCCAATACCTCTACCGTGCACTTCGTGGTCGCCCTTCGTCTCCTTTAACCTTTGTTTATTTTTTAATGTTCACTTGAAGTTCGTTTGACTTTATGCTTAGACTAGCTGTAAAATATGTCGACTGTGATGATGCAAGGGTGGCGTAACGTTATCGCCTTCGTAGGCCCAGCAATCTCACCAAAGGCAGGCCTACTCGAGAAAATGGAGACTCGCCCACATGAAAGAAAATTCCGACTTGACGTTATCAGCCCTATGATACTCCCCCAGAATTATTAGGTCTCCAGTACCATGACTGCCTGCCATCATGTTCACGACAGGAAGAAATCTGGGATGGGAAATTATGGGAAAATCCCATTGTAGTGAATGGAGATGAGCACCATGGATCCAACTAAGATGGCTTCCAATTGCCCCAAATCCATTCTATTATGCGCCATGTCCAATTCTTTTTCTTTCCTCAGTGATCGTGACACGCGTGTCTCGTCGAGTCCGCTGCTCGGCCATGGAGAAGTTGTTGATATGCTCACGCTAGGTGAAGGATCGACAGCGACATCTACATTACGAATCTGTCAATGAACGAGATTCAAGGGGAGTTTCGCCTCTAATTATACTCTCTTCTCTTTGGTCTCAGTATGACTCGAACTTCCGAGAGAGGATGCAAGCGGCCTTTGCTAACGAATCCTGACTGTGACACTTCGATTTAACTGGCACGGAACGGCAGAAAGTTTGGCCAGCAGCAGAAGCCTGAAAGTTTTGCTCCCCCATGGGGGAAAGACCAGGCTGATTTCAGTGGACTTGTGGACTCGTCATTTCATGTTTACTGATCTAGAACACACTTTGAATGAGTAAGGCCCATATGCTGTGGATAAAGCATTCGACTGCGAAACAGAATTCCAGACTTGATCGACTTTTGCAAAGTCTTTAGAAAAAATTGGAAGAACGTTCTCATTCCATGTCAGAAGGGAATGCTTGTTTCTGTTTCTTCTCCGAAGAATCGGATTTTCTTACCCTTTCGAGTTATTCTAAATACTAAATTCCGATATCACTCCAGTATCAAGATTGCGTAGGAATTTTTCTTCAGTCAAATAAGAGCAGCAGGCAGGGTCGTCATGCCTGACATTCATTTCGACCAAATTCAGAAGACCCTTGCTCCTGTGCTTTGGCTAGTTTTTTCGCCTCATGTATTGTTGAAGGCAATGATGCAAATGTCTCCTGATCCATTCCAGATGCCAATAACTAATTACAAATGCCCTGCTCTCAGCATCATTCAAGACCTCGGCACAAATCATCTTCGGCAGCTCTCCATCGCATGTGCACCATCGACAAATACGGAGTAGAAATCTCATCAGATGAGAAATTCCATAGAAGGAATCGGACAGCTCATCAGAGACAAACGAACGGGACCGCATCAAAAAGAAAGGCATTAGTTCCAAAGGTCGGAAGACAAGAGGAACCGGATGGAGAATCCATCCAATAATGCAAGAACTGAAGAAATTTTCAGGAATTTTCAGGCAGTCTTTTTGACCGAAAGGCAATGAATGCCAAATGGACAACTTTTACTTCGAACGTCCAACTCCATCTCGACGGTACGGAACATCGAACGACGAGCTGGATGCAGGGATGGTTACGGTAGCGGGATCGATTACTTGAAGCGAGAGGTGTCCAGGGTACTCCATGGGTGCATCCGCTTCAGTCAACTGTGGGCATGCCATGAGAAGTTTTAGCAGAAATTTCGAGCTTTGCGGCTGCATTGTAATGTTAGTTGAGAAATCCCCGGCCTTCAACTGTTCCGATTTTCTTAAATTGGGGTGGTGAGAAAGGAAGGGCGGGTTTTCGGAGATGCTTTCCAATGTTGGCACCTTTGCGTCTTCGATGATGAAATGATTGCTTTTTCCTTGTGTCTTTCATCTAAATTGGAAATACTGTTTCGATCATTAAAAATACTTGTAGGACATTTGTGGCTTCATTCTGAAGTTTGGGGGAAATCTGTGGAAGGGTCGTGCCATTAGCGTGAAACGGCCTTGGAGATTTCGGTCAGCGTGTTCTTGTGAAACGCGACTCTCATGATCTGATGCGAGTCATCGTTTCCCTGAAAAACTGTAACACGCCTCGATGGAGGACAGTTCAACACTTCTGACAGTGACCCAACATCTTCCTTCATTGTGATGATGAAAAAACCACTGAAGAGGTTCGGTCTAAACGGGACTGAGTGCGAATTCTTCTGCAATTATCGCTAAATTTTTGTAAGGGGTTCCGATCGTAATGAACCATCCTCCAGTCGCTGTTGTCGATGGCTTTATTTCATTCCATGGGCTTCCCGACTCTTCCACAATGAATTAAAACAATCATGAAAGTCCTTCCAGTTTCGGGGCGTATTCTCTGAGAGCTGCGGCGTAATTAATCATGGCGCGAATCATGGCGACTCGAAAAATGGGTTCTAAGAAGGCATACACTTTCGCGTCCGCGTTCAAAACGGACCGAAAGGCCGTGAAGCCGTCGGCTCTGGGCGAGATGACAAAGCAGCTCGGATTGTGGCTTCCCCTGAAGGAAAGGAGAACGCATCATCCCTCTGGAATGACCTGGAGGAGGGAAAGGAGGTTTACCTCGTGTATTCCTCGTTGGATGGCGCTCCGGGGAATTCCGTGGAAACGTAGCAGATGTAGAAGGTGTCGTCCACGTGATGCCAGGAGTACACGGACAGGAAATCTCGTCTGGTGATGTACGGTGAGCCTTGGTCTGCCGAGATCACGCGGGCTATCATTGTGTCATTGGAAATTCTCTGGAAGGATGAGAAGTTCCATTTACTTTCGTGGGAAGCCACGTATTATTCGTACAGGGCGTTCTTAAAGTGACGCAAATGGACATATTTTTTTAAAAGTAATGTTGCACTTTTTTCGTTTCTTCGAAGAAACAGTAGCTTCCAATGTGTATTGTGGCTTCATTGATCAATTCCTCGAAAACTTTGACTGAGCGTGAAATTGTAGGGGCCTGGTTTCTGTAGGATAATGCTAATTCACGCGTCGCAAACGTCTCAATGAACCATTTGGAATAATTTTTTAGAGACCGATTAATCAGTGGGGGTCCATTACCTCCACATTCGCCGGATCTGACCACGGTTGATTACTTTCTGTGGGGTCACCTCAAAGACCAAGTGTCCTCCACCAATCCCAACCCTTACAATCGAAATAGGAACCAAAACTCACACCAATTTTTCCGGCAAACGGATTCTGCTCGAGTTCATAAAGCTCACCTCAAGGAGTTAAAGTTTGGAATGGGAGGTGATATTTGAGTCTCAATATCGCTTTGGCAACTTACCTTGATGATTTCCACGCCTGTGGTTTCTGCATTCCAAGTAGGACTTCGCTCGTAATGCCACCATAACTCGTTGAAGATGACCTCAGCCGAAGCATTCAGCACAGTCTGATACAAATGCACGCAACCGCTTTCGCATGATGTAATACGATCAGAGGAAAGTGAATTGAGAACTCACCTCTGAAAGATAGTCGTATCTTTTGTATTTGTCGTTATAATGTTTCTTGACGACGATGCCATCTTCTTCCTCCACCGTTTCCCAGTCATCTTTTTCCAGAAGTTGTTTCACCTCCCGAAATGCGGATTCTCCTTGTTCCACGTACTAGAGAGGATCGTACTGTCAAGGAATCGGACGCCCAGAAATAGATCGACCGATCCGCAGCCGTTAACCCTTTAAGTACTGTGAACGCGTATACATACGCGTAAGGCTGTGCCTTTTGGACTGTGAACGTGTATGCACGTTTTGTAGTAAGCTGCTCCTTAGGACTATGAACACATATGGGCCAATGCTTTCCCACATACACATCCATATCCACAATGTACATCTTCCGTAAACTAACTTAGTCCATGGATGTCCCTAATGACCGCCAAACTCCGTACCGAAAGGGTTAAACAACGCAGAAGCTCCATATGGCATTCCTTCGGTAATGCGATTAGAAGGAAGGGGAAGAGACTCGAACCCTGTCAGGTGAGCCGCTGAACCACCATTCGAATAATTGTACTTATCCACGCCTTCCCTATCACAACATTTTCCTTAGAAGCGGTGGAAACTCGAGTTCCAAATTGCGTTCCAGTAGTTTACAAGCAGCCCATCTCCAGGTGCCTCCTTATAAAAAAGACGTGAGAAGCGCAGGCGAGGATATAAGGAAGGCGTTTGCCGTCGCAGATCCCTCGCCTCGAAGCTGTCTGGCCCTTCTCGACTCCTGCCTCACGCATTCCCATATATTTTTTCTCGAAAGACCATTTCCCCTTTCAGTGTTTCACATATTTAACCTCAAAGGGATAATTATGTATACCTGTTCTCATGGATATTCCTTTATCCACTAACAAGAACTAACTCTCCTAGTTAAACGTTTGACCCTTTCGCTCGAAAAGGATATGAAGTATTGGGAAAACCAATTTTCAATCGCTTTCCCTTCAACCTCCCCCGCCACCCTACGGGACTCACTAACAATAGGCCTAGGCCTAACCAACAGACTGCCTTTAGGTCACGCTAAGGCCTACCTTTTTACTTTCAAAAGAAACTCAATTCTCCACATAGGCGCCAATTAGGCCTATAAGGGTGAATCGTGGTCTTCGAGACATCTGGTTGAGGACGTGTAACGTGAGGCCAATCGCAGGCCTATTCATAGGTTCATGAACCAGTTCAAAGTGGACGTGTAACGTTAGACCGATTGGAGTCCAATTTCGCGTTTCATGAACCATTTCTGTGGGACGTGGAACGTTAGGCCAATCTGGATTTCCTCGAACCATCTCGAATAGGTCTGAGGAGAGAATGCCCTCAAGAAGTATGGAGTCCATGGTACGCGCCATCCTGTTAATTCAGGGATGTCCGAATAAGATTTCTGCATATCCCACCACAGCAATCAATAACTGCTAACCACTGCTTCATTCTTAACTCATCTCATTAACTCAGCACAAAAATATCTCGTACATTAAAAACAGAAGATTCTGACGCCAATACGAAGGTTTAGACAGGTCTTGAATCTGGCATAATTTCGGCACGGTATCCGGCAACACTGGGGGACGGCACCGGAGCAAGCACTCTAAGCCTAATTGAACGACAGTTAAATTCATTTTTTAATGGCGAAATGGAACACCGCAAAAAAGCCCATTTTCGTCAACTACAAGTCAATAACTTTCTTATGGTTGGTCTCTTTCCTCGGAAAACCCCCCAGGAGTGGCAACCCGGGGGGAGAGAAAAAAAAGGAATGAAATTCACATCCTCCAAAAACGAGATTCAGCGTTCTCCACAACCCCAAGGAGATGGACCTTCAAATTTGCTGGAGCGATTCTGTGGTGAGAGAGGAAGAAGTAAGCCAAATTTCGTTCCTGTTGATGCTCTCAGAGAGGAATACGAGGGGTTGAAGAAAGGTAATAGGCACTATCAAAGCCTATTGATAAAGAATTCATCGCCTTTACGACGAGCATCCAATTAACCCTTTTAAATGGTTATTCACTGTTATCTATCCGTTTTTTACGGTTTATCCTTCACTTAGGTTAAACTCTGAACCCCTTCTGCAAACAGTGTAGACCGGTTCTCATACCCACCATCGAAGCACGGATCGATATCCCGTAATGCATATGAGCCCCAATTAGGAAACATTGCCCAATTCCAACTCCCTGCAGGGTCAAAGCCTATAACTTCGCATTCGATGGAAGGAAAAGAGCCATAGCTCCGGCTTGGAACGGGGCTTGTGATTCAGAGCGATTTTCTGTCTTTTTAAAGACAGAAGACAGATTTTCTGTCTTTTTAAATTTTACTTCACAAATCCATCAGGTAAGGGTTTCATCTGTCAAGGGTTCCAACCACCGAAACGAACCACCGGGAAATCGGTCGAAGCTGTGCGTGTTCCGAATCGCATCTACTCCATTTTGCCTCGAGTGCAATCCTCTCCCGAGTATTCCTCGGTCTGGTCCCCAAAGTCATTGTGAAGTTCTCGAGTTCGGGAATCCCCCTTCGCCCGTCATCAGGACCGAGTCGATGGGCGGGTTGGAGCCGAATGGATCAAGCGTGCTGGCTGGGATTTTGCAATATTTTAATCGCGATCTTCGAAGGGCTTAGCTGCTTCTGCAGCTTGAGCAAGAGTGGAAATGTTTGGGAAAAAAATTTTTGCGGAAGACAAGGTATGACTGTGATTGATTTCCGGATATGACAATTCCGATATAGTCGCGCTTTTTGCTCCTCATCTGACACACTCTGAAAGGTGCGTTGATGGGCGGCAATCTATCACCTGCACTTCATCATTCACTTAATGTCATTATAAGCTCAATTTTATTCCCGCGGTTGTGTTCGATGGTCAAGATTTGTCAAGATTTCAACCAATAATAGGATCAGAAACAGGGGATAAAAAAAAGAGACCTTGTTTTTTTTTTCTCCTTCTCAATATTTTAAAAATTGGAAATTTTCAGGTTTTAATAGTGCAAACTGGAGACGCAGAGCGACGAAATGTAGGCTTTTGTAACTCACCGGATCTTCCGAAGGAGATGGTGTCTTGTCTGGGTTCCCTGGATGGACTGTGGAGTTCGCCAAGCCATCTGCGTGGATGCGGACGAAAATGAGAATTCAACGTTTCGACGAGGAGTCGGAGAAAACCGATCCTCGATTCGGAAACCCTCACCGGCGGGTCCAGGGAAGGGGGAGGGAGCGGAGGCGCCGTCGAAGACTGGATCGTGCAGGAGGAAGAGGGACGCGAATCGGAGGGAGGTCAGCGCCATCGACCCGACCGGAGGAGGCACCATGCTTCCCGCTCCGCTGTGTGAGACTCGCGAGGATGTCGGCGTGTGTTTACGCGAGAGGCGACTCTGGGGGGGGACGTGAAATAATATCGCATGTTATGGCATGATGTGAAACACGAGATGGTGCGAATCGCGTCGCAGCATCTCCCACGCATCGATCGAAGGCCTCCGGGGGACAATCGACGGAGGTCCCTCCCTCAAAATCCTCACATCGGCATGGGAAATGCCAGCGAACGTTAAACTCATGCGTTTACATTGTTTCCATGGATTTGCTCCGGTTCCGTTCAGCCGACGGCTCCATGCACTGCACGAAAACGCTGGCTCCCGCAGACCGGTTTCGATAACTTTCACCAAACAAGACCGACTCGAGCTTGAGATTACTCAGACTGAGATACTTCTGAGCTGTAAAAAGACGAGAGGAGCTGACCTGGAAAAGTGATACGGGCTGCCATTTCCTGGCCAGTCGAAGCGGGCGTTCGAGGCGGTTTCCAGTTCGTTTCCAGCAATCGGCAGAAAACTTAATTACTTAACTTAACTTAACTTAACTTAATTACTTAATATGGTTTGATCGGGGTCTGACTCAACCTTCGACCTCGGGTCGTTCTTCAGCTCTACCGGTCTTCTCGAACGATGGCCATCCGAGAGGTCGACGTCGTCTGACCTACCCATTTTATTATTATTATTTGCTGAACCTACCCTGGCATTTGCGGACATCTCTAAAAACACCAAAAATATTTTTGTTGGCCTCCGTTGCCTTACTTCCTTTACGGAACTCATAGAGCATAATATGTCGTATTTGGATCTCTTCGGGGATGTGGTCAGACGTTTTTGCTGAAGGTGAACAATTTTTGCAATCGAAAAATGTATGACAGATAAAGGTTCTTTAGATTACTGAATGAAATGAAAACACGTAATAAATAACGTTTACATTTGGTATACAAAAAAAAACGACATTACTTTCCGGTACCCCTGATAATTCCTGAAAGAGGTACGAAATCTTGGTACGAAATAAAAGCAGGGAACCCGTTTTAGAGTTCCATTTCGAAACTTTTCTAGAACAGCTTCAGAAAGCGAGCACGAAGTAATTATTAATATCGTAATCCATGAGGCAAACTTTGCGCTCGGAAATTTGCGAATTCTCGGTTTTGCGAGGCTTCCCAACCCTCCCGCAAAAAAAAAGAGCCCGGCTCGTAACGTTCAATGCATTTATTGTCTTTGGCTGGTTTCCGGGATCTTTTCGCCGGAGAATTTTCTTGTTCCCTGGGTCAGTCTCGCATCAGCGTCGGGGCGTACGCCCTGAGGGCCTTGGCGACCTTGATCAGCGAGAGCGGCGTGACGAGCCGGACGATCGGGTCGAAGATGGCGTACACTTTAATGTCGATGTTCAGCACGGACTGGAACGTCGTGGTGCCGTCTGCTCTCCGAGTGAACACGTCCCCGCTCGGATAAAAGCTTCCTCTGAAACAAAGTTTTCAAATTAATGAAAGTCTTTTTTCTTCCTTCCGGCGGCTTCAAGAGGGTCAAAGCAGTCTGCAGCAGTTCAAAGCGGTTTTAAGCTGCTTCGTGCGGTTTCAAACCGTTTCAAACTGTTCCAAGCGGTTTCAAGCTGTTTCAAACCGTTTCCAACGGTTTCAAGCGGTGTCAAACGGTTTCAAGCGGTGTCAAACGGTTTCAAGCGGTGTCAAACGGTTTCAAGCGGTGTCAAACGGTTTCAAGCGGTGTCAAACGGTTTCAAGCGGTGTCAAACGGTTTCAAGCGGTTTACCTGACGTATTGTTCCGAGGGTGGTACTCCGGGGTATTCCGTGGAGACGTAGCACAGGTAGAAGCTATCCCCGACTTGTCTCCGGGAATAGACGGACAAGAAATCTCTTCTGGTCGAGAATTGCGCGGCGCCTTGGTCTGCTCCGATCGTGCGGGCGATCATCGTGTCGGGGGAGATTCTCTGCGACGGAAAATTCCGGTCGATTCAACGTCGCTGGAGACGTCGAGACGAAATGAAGACGCGTTGAGGGCGGGTACAAAAAATCGCTGTCGCATTTTCGGGCCGCGAGGCATCTTTTATGAACCGGTTTCATGCTTGGCACGATGCTAAATTACGTTCGTGTGGCGTTTTTAAAAAAATTTTTTCAAGACGTCATGCATTGAAAATCGAGCGGGGGGAATTTATTAGAACTGAAAGTCGATGTGGCAACTGACCTTGATGATTTCCACGCCCGTGGTTTCTCGGTTCCAAGCGGTGGCTTCGTCGTAATGCCACCACAGCTCCTCCACGATGGCCTCGACGGAAGCGTTTATCACCGTCTGCGACGAAAAGCAGCGAGGTCACACGAGCCCGACGTCCGACGGCGTCCGATGGCGTCCACTGACGTCCGATGGCGTCCACTCACCTCGGAGAGGAAGACGTATCGCTTGTACTTGTCGCTGTAGAGGCTCCTGACCTGGACGCCGTCGTCCTCCCGCTCGAAGCTCCAGGCTCCCTTCTCCAGCGTGGCTTTCACCTCGCGGAATGCGGATTCTCCTTGCTCCACGTAGGGGAGGAGGTCGAACTGTCGGGGAATGGCAATCGGATGCTCTCGGGTTTCAATTGCACTCGCGGTGATATGAGTGGTTTTGGCTGGGGGGGGGGGGGGGGAAGTTTGGTGAAGGCGAAAACCTGAATTTCACCGTTGCAACAGAAACTCTCGAACAAGCGTGCATGCTCAAACAAATTCTAGTTTCAGTGATAATAAAGAGGGAAAAAATGAAACGATGAAACCTTCCATGTTCCCCCGACCGTTCGCGGTAAATCGGGCAGTCGAACTGTTAATATGAGCAAACCGTAAAAACAGGGTAGTTTGCCGTGCACATGTGTCCCCGAACACTTCGTCGAACGATCCAATTGTAAACCACGCAGTCGGGTTCCCTTCAGCTAAAGACAAACAATTTTCCGAGATAATTCGGAGTACCGATTGATTAAAGCAATCTGCGGTCCGAGCGTAATTCTCGTCGAACGATGTAAGTATTGGAGTGCCCATATAACTCCAAATGGAGCTACCAGAATTTCCGGGAACCACGGAAGCGTAAACGCTATAGTCGAGTCCATCGCAACAGATACGAACTCCCCCTTGGATATTTTTTTCGCTTGATGGACCGGATATTCGACAAGAGATCGTCCAGCTTCCTTGCGGGCGAAGACGGATCAGTACCAGAAAAGTACCAGAACTGGCCCACCAACGTGAAAACTAGGTACATAAGTTGGGTTTCGGTTTATTTCCCTTCGAAATAGCTTCCTTGGTTGGCGATACGCTTCTCCTCACTTTTGTAAAGAGCTTGAAACATTGACTGTAAGACATTATTGGGAACCACCTTCGACGCGTTGGTCGCAGCTGATTGGAGAGCGCCTGCGTCGTCGCAGCTGATTGGAGAGCGCCTGCGTCGTCGTAGCTGATTGGAGAGCGCCTGCGTCGTCGCAGCTGATTGGAGAGCGCCTGCGTCGTCGAAGCGGCGGCCTTTCAGAGGGAACTTCATCGAGTGACAAGTCGGAAGGTTCGATGAATAGGGGGGATGTTGGAGCAATGTCGCCCCGCGATTGGTTAGAAATTTCGTGTTACTCGCATGGTGCTGATTGGCGGCGGTCACTGCAGACAGGCTCGGGAAAGGCCTGCGCAGTTTCCTCGGTTCGACTTTTCGATGGCCGTTCGCTGCATTTGTCATCTTCGTAGGATTCCCGCCCTTCGCGAAATCGACCGTGCCACCCGCACACACACGCACGAGAGAATGACATCGCCTTTACACCGGATCTCGCGATTCGCTTCTTCACGCTGTCTTCCAGATGAAGGCAAAAGGCCGCCGCTTCGACGACGCAGGCGCTCTCCAATCAGCTTCGACGACGCAGGCGCTCTCCAATCAGCTGCGACGACGCAGGCGCTCTCCAATCAGCTGCGACCAACACGCCGAAGGTGGTTCCCAATAACGGCTTGCAGTCGGTTTTCCATGCTCTTTACAAACGAGGGGAGAAGTGTATCGCAAGTCAAGGGAGCTATTTCAATTCTAAACATATATAAAATTCTTACTCCTGTTTATTGTTTTCTCCTGCAACTTTTTGGTGGATCCTCGTAAGTAATAATTCCTCACAAATGTTGCAAATAATGGAAGACCGTACCGAAAAAAAAACACATCCAGGAGCACGAAAACCGTTCCTGAGAGAGGAAGCCCCACCGCAACATCGGCGACCAATGGGATTCCTCGCATTTCTCAACGGTTGTAATGCGAGGGGATGGGAATTGCTCCCCAATTGCCTTTATTCGTTCGGGTCGCCCTTTTATTTACAGCGTCACCTAAAATGTAGCTCTCTTCCAGTAAAAAAGAAAAAAAATTTCAGAGGACTTCAACTGCCACATAAATGTCAAGAAACGAAAAATGCTCCCCTTCACAGATGACGAAACAGACGCTCGACAAACACACACACACACACAATAAGCCCCGTGACTCACTGGAACTGGATGCAGCGTGTTGAAGGCATTCCCTCGGTGCTGCGCCAGACTCTGGAATTCATCTGCGAATGCGAAAAAGAGAAGCATGATGAAAAAGGAGCCTAGCGACTCGGCATTTTAGCGGGAAGAAACGCGTGCGATCAGCCTGCCAAATTCTCATTTGTCAATTATCGACAGTTGGTAAAATTACCTTATTCTTCGCACTTTCATGTGCGATTATTATATGTGAAGACGCTGAAAGTGGCTCATGCAGGCTGGCGGTACCACGTTATCGATATAATTCCTTTAATTAAATTAATTTTTTTGGCAAGCCAGTCGATACCGAACAAAATCTTTGTATCATTATGCATTTTTCTTCTAATTGAGGCGATGAATTGGTTCTGAACTTTCTTAACAAGTTTTTGCAGGGGAGAGTTTCTAAACCGCTCGCATGCTTTAAATGCCACAGGATTATGAATAGACTGCGTCGCTCAATCCTTTCTCTCGAAGGCTGAGTCATGCTTAATTTGCAACTTCGGGAAGGAGCCAGCGAGCCGGCGGCAGGAGCCAGCGGCAGAAGCCAGCGAGCCGGCGGCAGGAGCCAGCTGATTAAGCATCCTCCCCATTCGGAGAAGTCGAAAGGTCTGAAAGTACTTTCGGGAAGTACTTTCTTTCTCTCGATCGTGTGCATTCGACCTGCCGTTTCTGCTGGAAATTTTCAATTACGTATGAAAATATACGAGGCCCCATCAAAAAGTTCCTGAAAAGTTGGTACAGCTTTCGGCATGCTCCCCTTCGAAATAGCTCCCTTGGATTGGGATGCACTTCCACGTTTGTAAAGAGCATGGAACAGAGGCCGTATTATCGGGAGCCACCTTCAACGCGGAGGTCGCAGCTGATTGGAGAGCGCCTGCGTCGACGAAGCTGAGAACCGAATTATTAATGACCAATCGTGGAGAGAAGTTGGTCCCACATCCTCACTGTTCACCGGACCTTGCGACTTGTGATTTCACGCTGTTTCCCAGATGAAGTTCCATATGAAAGGCCGCCGCTTCGACGACGCAGGCGCTCTTCAATCAGCTGCGACCAACGCGTCGAAGGTGGTTGCCAATATGGCTTACAGCCAGTGTTCCAAGCTCTTTACAAACATGGCGAGAAGTGTATCGCAATCGAAGGGGAGCTGTTTCGAAGGGGAGCATACTGAAACCTAAGACCCTAGTTTTCACGTAGGAAGGCCAGTCCTGGAACTTTTTGATGGGTCCTCGCATGTCGGCAGAGTGCCAATGAGAACAGACCGAGAAGAATAAGCCTACAAAAATTCGACCGACGAAGCCAATCATCTGAAGATGGCCCTGAAAAAAAAAGAATGACAGAGGCAGATTTTCTTTTTTGCACGAACGTTAAGGGTTGCGAGAGTCGGAAAAACGCATGGAAGAAATGGGCGAACGGGGGCCGACCGACTCCAGGGGTAGAAAGTCACTTCATCGAAAGTCACTTCATCGACAGTCACTTCATCGACAGTCACTTCATCGACAGTCACTTCATCGACAGTCACTTCATCGACAGTCACTTCATCGACAGTCACTTCATCGACAGTCACTTCATCGAAAGTCATCAAAGGTCCCGCATTATTCTGCATCTGCGTGGCACCGGATTCAGTTCGACGCTTCATTTGTTCTTGTCTTATTTTCGTCGCATGCAAAAAGTGGCAACAACTGCCAATAAGGGTCGCCAGGCTCGCTGGACGCGCGATGGACGCCCGTGTTCGCGGCGTTCGCGATCCCAACTCGGAAATCGCCCTCTTCCATTAAATAAGCCTTTCATGAGACGAAATGACCCATAACTCGGCGGTTAACGCTGGTTTTGGCTCAACGACAACAAGCAATTGGCTGAGTCAAATGACAGCGTATCGCTCGCAAATCTAGTAAGGTAATTTATTAGTTTTATTTCGGACTGATTCGCGAAGAGACCTCAAGAGCGAACAGCCTAGATTCAAATAATAATAAAATTAGATACATTTTAAATATTAAAAAAATATAAATGAGATTCTCGCTCCATAAACAACTTATTGGAGAATCGAAAAGCAACTCTGTCTACTTATTTCCTTAATTTCAAGAAATAATCCAAACTCGAATTTAATTCAGTCGCAGAAGAGAGTCGGGAATCGCTTGCCCTTTTAGCCTTGATCCAAATGAAATTCAAGTTAAAATTTTTTCGGGTAAATTTTGGTCGTTCGTTGAGGAAATCCACCTGAATACTTTGAATTCAATCTTTCTATTAAATTTTTGCAAAAGCTGTTCGAAATTAATTAAAGGAATCCAGAGAAATGTTTAAAATAAAAAAATTACATTCAATAAAATTCAATTTAAAAAAAAAGATCCTTCGAATGGCATTCGATCATTGGCATTTTTGCACGGAAATGTCATATTTAGGGAAATTGCTTCTAAATATGCATTGGTGTTGATCACAACCTAGCAAAAACCGGATCTTAAAATTTCATGAACACGTATGTCCTCGCTTTGAATTTACAGGAATTTCAAGAGTGGCCCCTAATTCATCGGGCATTCATTTGCGTTCGAGCAAATAGTCACTGTGCAAAAATAGAAAAAAAAGTAGAAAAGAGGGGGGGGGGAAGGCTTTAATCATTATTGTGATTTAATTATTAATGCAAAGTTTATGCGAAGTCTGTAATGTTCTGTTACGTAAAGGAAGTTTTGACTGTTCACATCACCAGAGCTGCATTTAATCCTTGCGTCGCACTCCTCTTCCATAGAATCCGAAATCCATGAAACGCACTGCACGAACGGAATCGGAAAGCATTCCCTGTCATTCACACGGGGGATGTCGGAAAGCTGCCTGCATTTCCTGTCATTCACGAAGAGGATGCCGGAAAGCTACCTGCATTCCCTGTTATTCACGCGGAGGATGTCGGATAGCTGCCTGCATTCCCTGTCATTCACGCGGAGGATGTCGGAAAGCTGCCTGCATTCCCTGTCATTCACGCGGAGGATGTCGGAAAGCTGCCTGCACTCCCTGTCATTCACACGGAGGAGGTCAGAAGAGCGAGACCAACCGGCGACGAGAGGATCGTGGAGGAGGAAGAGGGAGAGGAAGTGGATGGACGTCAGAACGGCAGACGACGCGATGGGAGGCAGCATGTTGTCGCGGCGGGGACGGCGGGGATCCTTCTGGGTCCACTTCCCTTCCCTTCCCCTTCGCGCGCCGATCCGCGAGGCGTGGAGGTCATGACGGTGCAGGGCGGAGATCGCGGGAGATGATTGGAGGCAGACTGCAGATTGAATATTAATATTTCATTAGGGGTTCGTGGACTCGAGTAATCGGTGGGGATTCGGAGAATTTCGAGGCGCTGACTCGGCTCTCGGCGACGAGGAGATTCTTCAGCGATCGTGGAGTGTTGTGCGTTGTTTTGCGGAGTATGAATTGCGGTTTGCGGGCGTTTATCGACCCGACGCGTATTTTTTTTTAGAGATGATTTGAATGACTGGGCGATCCGAGGGAGAACTCTTTCGTTGCAGTGTGTTATCGTTTCGATGCTGGTCTGAGCCGTCCGCCTCGGCATTTTGAGGAGAGGTGGACATTTATGACGCCTCCACGATGCGAAGAAGTGGCTTGACCCGAGAGAGAGAGGGGGGGGGGGGGGAAGGGGGAAGGGGGGGGGAAGGAATTCCGAACTTGGCAGATTTTCTGCAGAAGATAGATCTAGTTGTCAGATATGTTTCTAGCCGGAAAAATAAAACCGGAAAGGGTCAATAGGTGCTCTCTTTGTAAGACTCTCAGCTTTAAGACTCATAGGATAGTCTAGGAGAGGGCTAACGAAGCAGGTTCTCGGGAACGTTTCCCTTTCTCACCCTCTGGAGTTTTGATGTTGCTGAAACGATTAGCATTCAGGACGATTTCGCTGCTCTGAAAATTCTCACCGCAAAATGAGAAACATCTACCGAATAGTGAAAGCGAGAAACACAACTACCAATCGCTTCCTGGGCAAGTGTGGCTCGTGGTTCCACTCGAGACTCGACGCGGAATCGGAACTGCAAATTGCCTGGATTCGCGGTGGAGACAAGTGGGCAATGTGCGCGAAAGACCGGGGAATCCAGACGGATGTGCGTGACAGTCAATGGAAAACCGTTGAAAGGCGTGTGGTCGTGAGAATAATAGTTGCCCTTAGAGAAATATTTTTACTGGCTCGTATCCGACGGAAGAAATCGATTGCCATGCCGGAGCGCCAAGGCATATATTTTCACCATTCCTTCTTCATCTTCGTAAGTAGATTCTTCGATGGATTTTTCGAGGGAGATAATAAAATATTCAAGTCCATCCCACAAATTGTTTCGGCCGTAATCGTTACCACTGAGCATTCCAAAAATAAATGTCAAGCTCGAAACTGAAAAAAGTGAGTTCTCCTTTGCCTCTTTCGCACGATTCCGATATTTCTTTGAAGTTACTCCTGCAACCCGATGTCTTATTTTATTTCTCTTCCCGGTGCAACCTTGGAGGTTCGAACCTCAAAACATAATTTATGCTTGCGAGGATTTCATTCCAGAGTAAGTTTCATTTTTAACTTTCTTCAACACTTAGTTTCTGTGAATCAATTTGGCTTCTCGATAAATGTGCAATACCCTTCTGGGTTCCGACGGCAATGGATCCCGATGAAAGTGGGGAGCAGTCGATGGCCGTGATAATGACATAGACTCCCGAATGAGTCCCGACATAGACTCCCGAATGACTCCCGGCATAGACTCCCGAATGACTCCCGATATAGACTCGTGACGGAATGAGGAGACGAAACCGTGCAGGAAGCAGAGTCTCTGACCTCCCTGAACTCTGCTTCGAAATGGGCTCCGATCCGATTTCACTCGGGAGTTGGTCCTGGACGGATATTCTTGGGACTTGGTTGTAACTTTTGCTTTCGTAAGGAATTTATTCTACTCTAAAGAACGAACTCGATTGTTGGATAGATGCATACATTCCGATCTGTAATGTCATGGTTGCATTCCTGCTCTAGTGATCAAATGGTGGTTGGAAGAATGGCAAGTTCTTTCCTTCGAAAAATCCCACAAACTCGACATTTCAAAGTAGCAGCGTAGGTCATACATCCACGGAAAGAACTTGGAATGAGCTTTCATTTGGCACATATTTCGAGTTTTTATCCTGTTTAAAACAATAAATATAAGCCGTCAAAGTGGGTGAAAAATGGCGAATTTGGACTTTTCAAATTTAATTTCCAAGGATTTTAAACCAAGTAACTAATTGAAATAGAGCTTTTTACATTGTTGCTGGCTAGTATTGCAATGTAGCAAAAGCTGTTACTCCCATTGTTTGAAGTATTCATGTAAATTTTGGAATTTATTGCAAAATCACAAAATCCACTAGTTTTTAGTAATAAAAATACGAACAGTGCAGCAGTTAAATCAGATTTAACGTTTTCTTAGCCTTAATTTCAGCCCCAATGCACTTTCTTATTAGCCCAATTAGGGTTTAAGATGGCCTTTGACCCCTGGGGTCTCTTTTCCCCGGGGAAAATACATCCTATAGAATGTGGCGTCTGTATGTCAGCAAGTCAATGTGCGCATGTGCGGTAGCATGCCTGCCGGCTTACGTCTCCCTCTCCAGGGGGAGCACGCTTTTTCAGCGTTACGGCTGTCTGGAGAACGTAATAGACGGAGGGGTGGGGGAGAGAAGAGTTTGGATGGCAAAAGAGGACGAAAGAATACAATAGAGCGGGCCGGAATCGAAACCGGGGCCTTTTGGACGTATGTCTGCTGTGCTGCCCCTACACCACCATACCAAATCCATTCAATTTTTACTCTCCATGCCATTCTTAACACTATAACACGAGAGACATTCTACGCACACCCCGATCCCGTCCCCCCCCCCCCCTCCCTACTTAGAGGGGTGCTCACACATCCGATACAGACTGATCCGCATGGACGTGTTAAACGTCCGCGTATTACACTTGGAGTCCGCTTTTATCCTTGGAGGCAGGATGACTTCCTCGCCGGGATGAGATCTCCTTCCATATATATATCGGGATCCCGACCCCTTCATCAATCGGAACCCCGCCCACATATCAAATCGACACTCTCACGAGGAGAGTGACTCCCGAGGGTGAAAACGTCGGGATCCCACCTGTATGGAACAGGAGCGCGTACCCTTGGATGGGAAAGACGACGTCGACCGCGTAGTAACCATCTCGTTTCTCTCCGTGTTTTTCAATCAGGCCTCCACGAGTGGTGGAGATTGACTTTACCGACGATACGCACAGGGTCGCGAAACTATTAATAGATACGAGTGCCACTCATTAAACGTTCGTCGGCGTGAATACCCCTTGGGAAAGGGGGGGGGGGGGATGTGCAAGACGTACAATGTCCTTGCGGCTGCTGTGTGAAAGGGCCGCCGACTGAACTCGTGAATATCCGGAAATGATACGCTCGAAATACTACATACTAAAGCCGTCCCGGAGTTAGTGGATTTGTCTCCTTCGCGACTGTTGGATTCGTCATCGAGAACGGAAGAGAGAGCGGCTGCCGCGTAGAGTGTTCAAGTGCTGACAGAACTCGTGGATTCCTAACTATGTTCAGGACCGTAGAGAGGGAAGGGGGGGGGGGGGGGGGAAAAGGGGGCAATGGGGGGGGGGGGGGGGGGGGGGGGGGGGCAAAAGGGGCAATATGTTTCTTGCCTGGTGTAGGGGGGCCCCCTCCGTGTATATGTCGTATGCATGTTGACTTTTCCGTGCAAGTTGTTGAACTTGCATAAAATATACCGTGCAACTTGAACCCGCCTGATTTTCCCAATGCATGCCTTTTTTCTCATGCAACTTAACCCACACGATGGACTTTTGTGCAAGTTCAAGAGGAATATCCAGACCCCTAAGAATATACTGTTAGATGATTTTTATCGAGACCACAGGTAGTGCGCCTGGGAAAACAACAAGGTGGGGGGAGGGGCACCTTCATCCTTTCGCTTTCGATGACAGCCTCGTTCTCTCACCGGTTGTTCAGCGCGATAGAAGTGAGAGAGAACGTTCTCGTTCCTTCGACAGCTCTAGTGGTATTCGTGTGATTAATCCGCCTACAAATCCATGATGAGCGCGAAAGCCCAGTTTAATGATTATCTGTTGAAGTTCTACAAGAAGACCAAGTCTCCAAACGACCCAGTGTTCCCGATAGACTGGCACGAGAGACTCGTCGCGGAGGTCAAGGCTGCAAAGATAAACGAGAAGAATGCTCGGCAGGAGTACGGAAAGACCATCCTCCAGCTTCTCTTCATCCCTGAATGACTAGGACGTCCTAGTGCTTGTGAAGAAGGCGAACGATCAGTGGCGTGTTTTGGCTGAAGGGCCGGGGGGGGGGGGGCAGGGTAACAGATGATTGCCTCTAAGAGGGCGACTGCGGGGCAGCTGTCCTCGCCCCCTTCCCCCCGCAGATTTCGCCACTGCGAACGATGCATTTAAACATAAAGGGGCAAGTGCGTAGCTAATAATGGCAACTCTCGATGCCACGGGTCGTAGACGTGTCTCGACAAATGAATGAAAATGAAAAAGGTGTGCTTAACAAGAAAGGCTTGAATGCAGGCCACGACGAAGTTGTTGCAGATTCTTTAATTATGGACAAGTTGACATCACGAAGCAGTTTCTCCATTTTATTCATAGGGGTAATCAACTAATTCATTTTGTGGTATTTGACATGCTGGCTCGAAAATAAAGCAAGTGCCGATAGCAGAAGGCATACCATCATTATTCTGACCGAGATGAAGAGACGCTTTGAACTTGCAGGAAAATGTGCAATACAGGTTAACACGAACCAGGGTTTGCCCATGCAGGTTCAACCTGCACGCCGTGATGAACTGTTTAACCTGCATGGACTGTTTAACCTGGACGGACTGTTCAAGTTAACCCAGGACGATTCGGCGGTGCAAGTTCAACTGGCACGATGAATCACCATGCAAGTTTAACTTGTACTGCAGGGTCAACTTGCATGCGACATATACGTCTTATTGACTGTGTTAAAACCGGGGGGAGGGGGGGGGAGGGGGGAAAGGGGGGAAAGGGGGCCCTTACGCGAATATTGCCCCAGGCCTCACAATTCCATTTGGCGGCCCTGACTGCGTAATAACGCTTAGCCTGGGCTTGAAATATCAAACTTGATTAAGCTGGCGGCCGCATGGAACCCTTTGGGAGTGGTTGGGTCCACATGTGCAAATCTTACACCGTAGTTCAATTGCTAACAGGATGAAGAAGCCTATACTTTTCCAAAACGAACCGTCGAAGAGGACTTTGCAAGCCGGACGAAATCAAGTAGCGGGCCGGCAGTTTGACCCCCCTGGCCTTGACCGATCCGAAGTTCGTGGAAGTCTTCCACAGGTCATTCTCGAGAACGGGATAGAGGTGCTGCTGCTCGTTTCGTTGAGAGGGCCGCTGAGTTTTAGGGCTGCTGACAGAGCTCGGGAATTCCCGAGAAACAGTTTATGGAAGACTTCTCGCGGGTTGGAGTGCCCGGTCTCTGCGACTGTCAGATCCGTTCTTGAGAGTGGGAGTGAGAGTCGTTCTACGCCTTGCGCAAACCCCCCCCCCCCCCCACTAAGGGATGTTCACAGCTCGATATGAACTTTCACGCCGGANCCCCCCCCCCCCCCCCACTAAGGGATGTTCACAGCTCGATATGAACTTTCACGCCGGAAAACCCACTTGCAACACTTGGAGTCCCTTGTTCCTACGCGCGAAGGAGAGTAACTCCTTATGGTGAAAGCGGCGGGATCCCATCTGGGTGGGATAGAACAGAAATATTTATCTTTTGATCGCGAAGATGCCGCCGGTCTTGTCGTAACCATCCCGTTTCCATATCCGTATATTTCACTCATAGGCTTGCATGGAAAGTGATGGAGATGGACTTTACGGACGAAGCGGACAGGGTTTTGATCGATAGGAAAAAGTGCCGATCGATGAAGGGGTCGGGATTCCGACGTAAGGGCGAAGATCTCACCCTGGAGAGGAAATAATCCTTCCTTCAGCGCGATGAAAGGGGACTCCAAGGGTTATACCTGGGGACGTGTAAAGACTGGGAAAGAGGGTCTGCTGCCCATAGCGATAAAAAGGTCAGAGTTTCAGCACCGCAAATGAACCAGGGAGTTCTTGCCAAAGAGTTCGTGGAAGTTTTCCAAGGGTCGGCAAGTGCATGGATATTCTGAAGCAAATCCCTGCCGGACGCGCAACCGAGGTAGCCGAAATTCGACCACTTGGGCCGGAATGCCTCCATAGAGTCTTATCTGCAAGTTAGAGGATAAGGTTGGAACATTCCTACAGGATTTGCATTCCCAGTTGGGTATTTCTTTTGTTGCTCCAAGACACCTAGAGGGAATCTAGAGGTTATTGCACGGCCTATAGGATGTCCCACAGGGAACTCATAAGCCATATAACCTCAAAACAAAACTCAAAACATGCGGACTCCTGGAAAATTTTTGGAAACACTTTCCACGTCAGGAAAACGGAATTAAAATTCCTCTTATCGACGGGATTAATGAGGCAATTTCATTTGAGAAAGGAGAGAATTACGAAACCATAAGAAAGAGAATTACAAGATCCTTTCCTCGTCCGAGACGTTCTGCCCCCCCCCCCTCCCCCCTTCCCCCCCTTGCCCCCATGCCGCTGGAGCATGGAGTATTCACCAACCGAGATCCAATGGAAGCCGAAGGGAAGGAACAGATGGATGGGGCCCGAGTGGCCTTTGTGCTCGCGTGCATCCTGTAATTAAGGATATGTCCAACGACTGTCGTTATTTTTTATCAAACCAAAACATCGTGACTCCAAGTGCGTGACCAAATCGCTCTCATTACGACAAATGGGTGGACGATGGATTTTCTATAACGAGTGCGACGTAGTGGAAAACATCTCGAGTCGTTAGCCTTCCGCGGCTCCGCACGAGTCGCAATCGCACTTATCGGAAGGCAGAATCGAACTGAAGGCGAATGCGGTGAGGCAGTCTGCCTGCAGTCTGCCTGCATTGAGACCCATGGAGGTGGCACGGTGGGGGTGGGCGGCGCTGTTCGGCTTGATGGGGATTTTGGTCGCCGGGGGGGATGCGACGGAGAGGTTGGAAGGGTTCGTCTCGGCGGTTTTGTCTCTTCACGGACTCGACTGCGCCACGTTCATCGATGGCCTTCAAGAACAGGGTGAGTCACTTTTTCATCTCTGAGCCAAAAGAAAGAAAAGAGACACGAGGGGTTGGAATGCAAAAATTAGCATTCCTTTCCGATAGTAAAAAAAAAATCGATTCTAACTTCTCGATTACGATTCTAAATCGACCCTATTCTAACTTCTGTGAATGACGCCAGGATATGCATGGGCAATAGCGAACCGCATGGTTCCTGAGGAAAAGCAAATACTCCTTGAAGTCGTCGGAAATGGTCCGACAATTCCAAGGGGTATGTGTCAGGTCTGCAACTTCTAAAAGCTCCAGGCTCGATCGTCCGCCGTAGTGGAGAGCATGCGTCCCCAAACCCGCAATAAGATCAACTACAAAATTAAAAACTCTGAATGCCTCGATGATAGATTAACTTCGCGTGATCGTCATTTACTTGGGTCAATTATTATCCGGTGCGGATCTCTCGAAGGACGAACGTTTTCGCCTCTCCTGGGGCTCCAACGCCAGTAAGCCTTCAAGCATTACGAATGCTCTTACGGCTGCATGCTCATCTCGTAATTCCCCTGGAGTCGTCGGACGATTTTCCCCGTCCAGCCTCTGCAGAAACCATGAGGTCCGACGTTGCCAGTCTCCTGTGTGTCGGGAACCTGAAAATTGGAAGAGACGCTCGTCAATAACTACACTGTTAGCAGAAAGGGTTCAGAGTTTAACCTACGTGAAGGATAAACCGTTAAAATAATGGTTAGATAAATGTGAATAACCATTTAAAAAGGTTAATTGGATGCTCATTTTAAAGGCGATGAATTTTTTATATCCTTTTCGAGCGAAAGGGTTAAACATTTAACTCGGAGTTTTATAAATCTTGTTAGTGGATAAATGAATATCCATGAATATCCATGTGTAAATATTTATCCATTTTGAGGGAATATGTGATTTAAATTTAAATATGTGAAACACTGAAAGGAGAAATGATCTTTCGAGAAAAATTAATTGCTTCTCCAGCCCAAAAAGAACTAAGGTCACATTTACCTGATCGCCTTTTCTTTTTAGAAGCGAGGGAAAGTAGTGCATGTGCAAGGTGGGGCATATGTATCAAGTTGTTGGACTGTCGTTCATCTGGTATGTGCGTATTCTCTAAAAGATATGGAACTTTTAGAGACCCACCCCGAAGACGAGCCAGTTTCTCACTTTCATAAAACCCTGGAATGAATGAAAAATGGACCTTTGCGTATAAGACCAATTATCAACTATCTCGAAAAATTATCAAATAGACCATCAAGAAAATGAATAAATATATCCTTTTTGAGGCTGCATATTTATTCCCGAAGAGATAGTTCTTCAAGAAATCAGATGTTACCGACCAGAGCTCAGATTTTAACATTTTCATGGTTAAGCAGAAGAAAATGTAAATGACGGTGAAACACCATATGCAAGGGATATTTGTGCGATGCAAAGTTCATTTTTAGACCACTAGATGGAGATATGGTGCTACTGTTTCCCACAGTACATAGAATAGTCCTTCCCTCGTTCCTGGGAATCTCCCTCAAAGGATTGTCATGTGACCTTGTCCTGCGATTCGCCTTGCCTCATTAGAGGAAGTAATAAACACGGACACTTCCTCATTCATTATTCGCATATTCGAGACAGATTCCTGGAACTTTGACCAAAGGAAGCTTGTCTTCACAAACAGTAGCCCGTACATAATCACTGCATCTCCATGTAACATTTGAATTCAATAAATCCATGTGTCCTCAAACCATTCCTGAACTCATTTGTCCTCACGACTGGATAATGTAATTGAGGAGTGACGTCTAGGGCACTAATTGGAGCTAGAGGAAGGCCTCTCGCCTTCGTGATAACATGTATACGGCAAAGGTCATATATTTATCCTCGATGGTTAATTTTTTAACCTTTTTAAAAAGATATTAAATTTAACCAATCAAAAGGGCTAAATATGATATCCATAAAGAATAAATATGAGTTGCAGTTGAAACACTTCTAAGGAGATAAAAGATAAACTATTTTTACTAACAGTGCATGATATGTTTGTGGAATAAATTAATGTTCATCTGGTGAGTGAGCTGTCAAGTTGCAGGCAGAAGTGTAACCAATTTCTCCTCGCAATCCTGCAGTTGCTGAAGGAGTATTCTACATGTAATTATATGAGTAGGGCATTTAATAATCTCACCTAATTAAAAAAAATAATGATGCTGATTTATATTTTCATGAGCGAATTTATTATTTCAAGATCTTGGCTTTGGCGGTTCTGCTCCCGTTCCATAGTCTTAGGTTGGGACAAGGCCCATAGGCTGCTGGCCCCCCTGAGCAAGAAATACGTGGTAAATTGCGTAACGGGTCGGGAAGCAGTGCATCTGGCAGCCATTGGAGAGCCAAGGAAGTGTTTATACGTACTTTTCTACAACGAACATCAGGATCTCCGACCATCCGTAAGTCCCTACAACCGCTCTCGAGACAAAATCGATCGCTTGGTTTTCGTTTTAAGCCAAATAGGTGGTGTTTCTTAAACGCAGGGCATCGAGGCGCCGTCCTTTCGTTCGAACGACGTCTGGCTGGTTCTCCACGACTCCCTAGAATCAGAAGAGAAACTCATTTCTCAGCTCGGAGAACTGCCGATCTTCCTGGACTCGAATCTCTACGCCGCCAGGCAGGACCAACTGGAGGGCGACGCAGAAGCCTCCCTCCACGAAGCGTACCGAAAAGGACTCGACATCCCTCTCGTCTACCAAAGGGTTCGATCCGGATGCAGTCCTACAATAATAATAATAATATTATTATTATTATAGCATTGGCGCCTCGCGAGTGACGGCGCCCTTGTCCTTCCAGGTTGGGACCTGGGACGGGCAGAAACTCACGTTCCTGATGGAGAAGAACAAGTACGAGAGACGCAAGGATCTCGCCGGAGTCCATTTCAAGGTCTGCTCGATTGAGGTGAGGGTAAAAACACGAATTTTTTCTCAAATTGGGGAAAAAAAATAATGCCCCTCAAATTGGGCGCAGTAGCGTCTCGGAAATTCCTCAAATAATTCTCGGAAATTCCTCAAATAATTCCACACGTAAAGTGCAATGCTTGCAGCGCAGATTTTGCGAGCAACAGCGACCCAGATACCAAAGAAAATGAGCTAATTAAGACATACGGGACCGAGATGATTATTAAAGATATTCCCGAATGGAGATGACCGTTCTTGAATCGCCCTACCCTAGAGCGACCCTTTCGTCCTGTACATCGACAACGAGAAACAGACCATGACTGGAGTATTTGGAGAAACCTGGATGCTCTTGCAACAAGTCCTCAACTTCACGTGAGGTGTCCCTCGATTCAGCTCCTTAAATGCCACGGACGGAAGAAAGCATTCTTCCCCCTGGCCATTCCCAGATTCGAGGACCGTCGACTCATGGAAGCGAACCCGGCGCTTAACATTGGGAGTCTCGACGCGGAGGGGGAGGAATACGACGGACTGTTCGGGATGCTGCAGAGGGCAGAGATCGACGTGGTCGTCTCGGAATTGACCATCACGAAGACGAGATCCCAATACATGGACTTCCCCACGCCCATCCACGACTACGAGTACCCACCCGTCCCATCCCGATAATCTCAGGAGATAATCTCGGGATCCCGCGATGACCTCCGATCCCGTTCCCAGGCCCAGAATGTACACGGCGAAGAAGCAAGAGAAGAACGCGTGGATGTCGTACTGGAGGCCGTTCTCGTTGGGACTCTGGCTCGCCAGTCTCGCCGGCATCGTCGTCCTCGCTCTCACGCTCTGGTTCGTCCAAGCGAATGAAGGCGAAGATGGAAATCTCCAAAGTTGGACCTTTTCCACCGATCTTCTCGTCGTTTGGAGCGCCTCCTGCATGCAAGGTAGGCAATCGTCGATGACAAATCTCCCAAGTAAGGAACAACTCGTGATGAGGTGGAGAGAAACGTTCATTAATTACTCAAAAAATAAGACAGCCTGCCTTCCTTGAACGAATGAAGTGTTTGCCGGTCTTAACAATTGCACAGAACCGCTCCAAGTTTTGTCTTAACAGTTTTTGTTCGCAATTGTTAAATTTTCTTTCTTTTTTTTCTCTCGCTACTTGCTCTGCTGTTTGTTGCTGCGGAATTTTCACCCTAGGGCAAACCAGCAAGCTGGTAAACCTCATTTTTAAGACCGCAAAAAAAGGGTACCTCGTAATCGGTACCTGAAGCGTATATTATATATAATTTTACTTAAATGACAGGTATACCGCGAGAGCCCAAGCACCCAGCAGCTCGCTTCACCGTGTGGCTCAGCTTCATGCTGGGACTGCTGCTGGTCAACAGCTACTCGGCGGTGGTCACGTCGTTCCTCGCCGTGGACGTGGACGCGCTCCCGTTCTCACACTGGGAGGAAATTCGCTTCTTTGGATCCTCCTGGAAACTGGGGATCATGAAAGAATCCTCGGATTTCGACCTTTTCTATCATGCGTATGTGGTAAGGGACTCCCTGCGTTTCGGACTTGTAAAGCGGATTCCGTTTTCGAAGGGTCGATTCTTCCCACACCCCCCTCACAGTCGAATGAGGCACCCATGGCTGAGATCTATGAAAAGTTGATCCTCGGGAAAGAGAAGGACTTGTACGGAACATTGGAAGACGCGGTGAGGAGGACGGACGAGAACCCGAACTACGCTTTCGTGGGACCGTCGGAATCCGTTTCCGTGTCGGCGGGAAAATGCAAATTGTCGACAATCCCGGGAGTCGTTGCTTCGGAGCGACTCACCTTTGCTCTCACGAGGAATTCCCTCTACACGAACATCTTCAGCCACTTGTGAGTATTCGATGGCAATTTCTTCGCGTTTTTCATGAAATTATTGGTCTTTTCACCGTGATTTGCTTTTTGCTGCATCCGCTTTCGCAGCCAAAATCGTCTTGGAAAAGTAAAACAAAATTCTCCTCGTCACTCATTAATATTGAAAGTCGTACTGTGATGTTCGATTGAAAGAAATATGATACCCCTTCGAGTCTAAACTGATAAAATAAAATGTAATGTTTCCATCTCCCTCATTTGGGCCTGATTTGCCCTTTTTCGAAGGATCCCTGTAATGGGAGCTCCAAGACTCATCCACTTTGAGATGAGAAACGAGATGAGATGCGCTGGATAAACGGAGAGGGTCGCCCCAACAAGCGCTCCGCAGTTGAAAGGCGGCTAGCGGAAAGTGAAAGACGGCGAAAGTGTGGAAACAGCGAAACGATGCACGGCAATTTAATCGCAGTGGACTCGAGACCATTTAACCGGTCTCAAGTGGACCTGAAACCGGTTAAATGGCCTCGAGTTCGTTGCGCACGGAGAAGCGTCGTGCCGCGAGCATTTCCACGAAGCTTCACACCGTACGAGTTCCAGTCAGAGTTAATAGTTAACCGTAATAGTTAACCTCCTACGACGCGACCAACTATCCACTATCGTCTCAAATCTGGAACCATCACGCCCTCACAATGTGAAGGTGTACTGAAACTCTGACGAACGCTGCTTTTGATTTTGGCTTGGCTCATTGGATCTGTCATTGCTCCCATTTCATGGTGTTCAACCATTAGATAAACTGAGACATGATCAGAAATTTTGCCGAGTGGCGTACTCAGGTGGATGAATTGGTGCTGGGGGTTCAGTTCCCCCCCCCCGAAAAAAATTGTTCAATGAATCATTTAGCATGTAAAACAACGAATTCATCAACCAAGATAATTCTAGACTTGTCTCTGATTCATATATTGGTCTATATGGAAAAAATATCTAAGAATACAAATGAGGTAAGGGGCCCTGCGACGATTCGCATACCACTGAAATTCCGGATGGATTGGATGATTTAGATATGACCATTACGATTTAGATAAATATTCTCGTCTCCTATCTTTGAAGAAGTGTGTGAAGGACTTAGGATTCGATGGCAGAGGTAAAGAACATGAAGAAGAACGAAAGAACTTGGAATAACATTAGGAAGAACTGGAGACAACTTCGGGAACGCTTTAACTTGAAAAGCGATGATTTACTGGAAGCTTTGGATGAGACTGACGGGAAGGTGTTCCGCTTCGGCGAGGTAGAAACTATCAAAGCCATATCGGAACCGGAGAAACGTTTCGATGAGATATTCGACATCCTTTTCGCGAAGAATCCCAATGTGTACTATGATGTTCTCCTAAATGCGCTGAAAGCACTGGACCGACAGGACATCTTGGACTTCTTGGAAAGTACGTCGGTTAATGGGTTCCCGGTTCCTTCCTTGGCTTTTTTTTCCCGTACTCGCGGCTGAATTGATAAATCATCCCATTGTGAGTAACCGTTCTTTTCTTTCCTTGTAGGTGCTGATGATGCTCCTCAGTCCCAAACTTCGCCAACTGGCAGGTAAAGAAACCCTTCTACTCCTAGTAAGACCCACTCGCACCCACTCCGTTTTCTCAGGACTCGTTCAATTTCTATCCAGTTCTTATACCTGTACAGTAGCAGGTGGTACTGGGAAAGTGCTTGAAGTCAATGAGAATGAGAAATCTGAGGCATTCTGCTTGAAGTCAATGAGAATGAGAAATCTGAGGCATTCTGCTTGAAGTCAATGAGAATGAGAAATCTGAGGCATTAGAACACGTCAAGTTTAAACCACCCATAAAAAGTTTCGAATTTTCAAACCCAAACATTACTTTAAAAATCTAGCATGATTTATATTACGGGAAGAGTACACCCTTAGTTACATAGATTCATCAAAACAGCATTGCATAGTTTGCTCTTTCGTATCTACAGAATAAACCTCTTAAAGGACATTAAGTTCTGTCTTTCCCTGCTATTTCCATGTATGCCCTAAGAAGCTGACACTGCGATCTTGTTTGAATACTCCGAAAATCTAATGAGACACGTTCGGGGGCGACCATTCACTGTCCACCAAAAAGCGGTGCAGCAAAGTGTTCGTGAGTATCAATTCAGTCTCTTTAGATCCGATGCTTCCAGTATAACGGTACATCTTTTAATGTTTCTTAAATGTATCCAAAAGAATTTCCTACGATTTTCATACTTGTGAAAACCCATCCTATTGGATTATTTGTTGCATGAAGTCCATACGACACTTTCATGTATTCAACGACTTGAAATACCTCCCTTCCAACTCCCTCGTTCGCAAGAACATACTCCTTGAGATTTTATAATTTTATTTTTCACGTTATTTCGCGGTATCCGGTTTTCCAAGTAATGAGATTCTGAGTAAAATAGCGCAACTTCAGTTTGTCTTTACGTACAAACGGTCTGCATGTGGCATTACTGTTTTGTTCGCTATTGCATGATTATAAACTTTTCAGAACATTCCCTCCACACTGCTGATGATGAGCTCCTAAACATGAACAAGACTGTTAAACAGTGTTCAAATAGCGGAGTTTTCTCACGGAAAATAAGAATTCAGTGCGCAGTTCCTTTTCAAGTGCTGGCCTGCCTAATCCCATCCTCATCATGTTTACTAACTGTTGTCTCTTTTTTCGATAAATTTAGTTTTTCCAGGTGCAATGTTCTACAGAACAGACCGGATAATGACTCTTCCTGGTGGCGGCATGGTCATCAAGATTTCTTGCAATTTCTTTTTCGCTTAACCGTGCTAATATGATACTGATTGCCATATCAAAATCCAGGAAATTCCTTCCTCATATTTCACATTCTGGAATAGGTTGCTGAGATTAATCTTATTCATAACCGTTGGTCTTCAAGTTTAAATTTTCATGTATTTTATCTGGGGCAGCAACTTACATAATGGAAGGTTTCTCCACGGAGATCATATTACATTTGGGAACATATTGGTCTCTTTACGACCTGGTCAGCAGAGCTGATGAAATTTGTCCCACTGCTTGAAACGGTGGGACCAGTTCCTCCAAGAAAAAAAAAGAGAATATTGTTTTCATCCGAACTGATCAAAGTTCGTGATCTGATCAAAGATCAAACTGATCAAAGATCAAAGTGATGGTGCGTCATCAGCGTCTGAATGCGAATTAATAGTAAGGACCAGTTCTGAAGTTCTAAGTAACCCTGTCAACGGTAACATCGAATCCACATACAAACGCGATTTTCCACAAGAAATGAGATCCCCATTGCGTTCTAATTCCAGGGAAGAACAACAGCATCCCATCGGAAGCAGCTCTGACAGGGAGGACGGAGTCCAACTGCTTGCAGAGCCTCAATCGAGTTCGGCAAGTGTCGAATCAGCAACTGTCTCTGACGAGACCGATGCGAGGTAAAATGCTTAGACAAAACTTTAAACTTCATGCCATTCTGTGATACATAAACATTTTGGAAAATCACAGGGGCTACTCGATCAGGAAAGTCATTTCAAAACTAGGAGGGAAAAAGCAAGATGAAGACTCAAGTGATCCCAGGTAAATCTCATTTTCAGATTTTATCTTACGAGACGTGGATGAGCGAGTCCCTCGTGGTTCAGATATTGGCCCTTGTGATTTCGTTGCATTTCCGTTTTTTCTTGGAATGGAACCTAGACGAATTAAATGAGAAGTATATATTTCCATCAATTTCAGTTCGATCAACTTACCTTTTGAATGTGTATCTGACTTGTTCTGCCTACATTTCGAAGAAAGGTTTCATTCTCTTTCATAATGAATTAGGTATGGAATTTTTTTTCGAAATAACTTACCTACAGCCAATTTATATTTTTCCACGATTTGTATGCAAGAGAATTGCATAACAATGGAGAGAGCATTATATGTTGATATTTGTTCTAAAACTTTCGTGCGAAAGAAAATGATTTGTGTCAAATACGACGCAGAAAATACGTTGAATTTTACAGCGAAATGGGTTTTTAAATATCCTTTATACGCATGACAGTTCAATATATTTGAATCCAGTTATTCAGTTTTAGTAAAGCAACGTAAACCATAATAGATCTCAAGTTCACCTCATTCATGATGGAAATGTATTGTCTTCATTTCTGGAAGTTGTAATAAGTTTAACATTGTCATGAGAGGCATGATCATCCCTTCACACAAAATTGCTTTGGATAATATGAAAATCTTCTAGAATAATATCTCGAATGATAGTCATCAGAGACGTATTCCTTTAAAAAAATTTCCTAATTTGAATGGAAATTCCATTTTTTATGGTTCTCATTGGATGGTAGTCGTTTCTCAGAGAAGCAGTGTTCCCAGAACATAAAAGGGGGTCAAAATTGCCTCCTTGCCTTGCGAGCAGAAAAAATAAATATTACAAGATGCTTAGGTAATCGTGAGTTCACACTCGGCAGCATTCTCATGGAGCTACTCAAATTTCAGTGTTCAGTTACGCTCCGGTTGATGAGATCTTAGTTGAATTCAACTTTGGGTTGGTTCAACAAGCTTGATGTGCTTGGCTTTCACAGCCATCTTTTACAGTTTTCCATTCCGAGAATATCTACCCATACTGTCAATTACTGGGTTTCGAATAGGATTGTTCCTGGAAACTGAGGGCTCGGTCATCTCTTGTCTCAAGCAAAAGGGATGAACCCCCCTCCTATTCTCCCTCCCCTCTCTTCTCTATGTTCGTCCCTTCTCCCCGGAAGTTCGGAACTTCTCATTCTCACCCAAAAAAAAGTGGGGAGCGGAGCTCCCACCCGGTCCCCCTTCGTTCACTCTGTCGCTATCGAGCTACCAACTGGGCCATTACCTATTGGTGTTTCATCGCAAAGCACTGCATTCAGAGTTCATTTAAAAGTAAGTCAGTAATTAAACCCGTGATCCAAGATACCTCTAGCCGTGCCCAAGTGGATCCGTGCTAACGCCTTATTGCGTGCGATACGATAATTTCCAAATGATAAATACCTAAAATTAGTAATGCCTTCCCGTCCTGAAATTAAAATTAACTCTCCCTCCCATATGTTGCTTACCATGATGTTACCACAACTTAGACCCACGCATTCTCTAACAGTGAAGAGCCAATTAACCGCCAGTGGTTACGTCGTTACTTCTGGACAAACGCTATCTCGGAAGAAAAAAAAATAAATCAAACTAATAAGGGGAGACGAGTGGAGTTGCGGAATAAAGGGGAAGGCCTTTAAAAATGTACTTCCCCGCCTATGTTATTATAATACATGGATAAGCCATTACCAAGTCAAATGGCCGTGCTTAAAAATATGTAACCCTCCAAAGTGAGATCTCAATCCTTTTTTGACGTAAAGAGGATTGAAGCGACACATCTACCCGATACACCCTTCCTTCCTCCCTTCTCGTCCTCGACCCCATTTCCTCTTCTCGGATTTGGGAACCTCCTTTCCAAATCTGATAAACTGTAGGAAAGCCGTTCTCATCTTTTCACTTTCCTTTATATCCTCTCGCTCTCACTACTGGTTCTATTAAACTTATCATTTGATAAAGGACTCTTGGAGAACAGACTAACTTGTTATTGCATAAATATAAGAATGTATGATTCAATTCATGAATTGAAAAGGTAAGTGAGCGTTCCCCGAGGCCGGGGTTAAGCTAATGGGATCAATTCAGATATGAAATACATACTCTGAAGCGCTCGCTCGAAGTATGCAAAACACACCCATAAATTAATGATGTTCTTGTTCGTCCATGTATGCTTCCTTAGTCGTGACCACCTTTGGAAACCTAAAATACCTGACAAGCTGGACTGCTACAAGATGAAGGGAAGCGGTGGAAAAGACAGGGGATGGGCCATAATTTTCTGTTACGAGGAGTTCGATCAGTATCTTCAGCTTCCCCCTCGCAAAGGAGTGCAAAAAGACGTGAACAATCTGACACGCGTATTCAAAGACAGAGGATTCTCCGTCAAAACATACAAAAACCTTAAATACCAGAGCATCAAGGAAGAATTGTATGAAAGTAAGTCCGTTCTCAAACCTCTTAATCTCAAGGTGCCAACCCAGAGACGACAATTGTCCTAATGTTTCCTACTTTGGAATTTATGTTGCCGTAACTCTCCGAAGTGTTATACGGGGTGTGTGGAAAGTTCTGCAATCAAATTTTTCGGAATTTTTAAAATGCTAAATGGAAGGCGATATCACCAGTTAAAAGAATTTTTAAAAAGATATGATGAAGAGGGCACCAGAGAAAACATATTACATGAGATAAAAAAAACGCAGTTTCAAGCCAAAAAAATCATTGAAAAAATCACAATTTTGTTGCAGAACTTTCCACGCATTCCCATAATTATCTTAAAGATTAATGCAATGTTGCAATGATGCTGAACAACGGAAGTGGGAAGTGATGATGAAAAGAGTTTCCCCACTCTTTTAAATAAAGTAGTTCATTTATCACAGCTCATACCATACATAGTTCATATATTTATCGCTTTATATTATACATTTATATATACATTTATAAATAGTTCATTTATTTTTTACACACGCTGTATAGCTGAAACTGATTATCTACTACTCTGATTGCAGTTTCTCAATCGCCAGAACTTGAAGAACATGAGTGCCTAATTGTCTGCTTCCTCTCTCATGGGGAAGAAGGAGGTCTCCTCTACGCCAAAAACAAAACCTTCATGGAAGAGGAACTGTGGCGTCCCTTNAGTTCATTTATTTTTTACACACGCTGTATAGCTGAAACTGATTATCTACTACTCTGATTGCAGTTTCTCAATCGCCAGAACTTGAAGAACATGAGTGCCTAATTGTCTGCTTCCTCTCTCATGGGGAAGAAGGAGGTCTCCTCTACGCCAAAAACAATACCTTTATGGAAGAGGAACTGTGGCGTCCCTTCTATGGGGATGAATGCAAGGCTCTGGTTGATAAACCAAAGCTATTCTTCATTCAGGTATAATAAACAGTGTTAGGTAACACATCGTACAAGATAAATGATTTTAAATTCATACCAGGCTGCATAATCAATTGCTTCTGTCCATCGTTACGACTCTCACAGCCTCACTTTCACCCGAAAAAAATAGTTCTTCTTAACTAGAAATTTTAGTTCATTTATTTTTTATCATGCAATGCTGCATTTATTCCAAGTAGGCATGCCGAGGTGAACGTATCGACGATGGTGTGAAGAAAAAGTTGAACAGTGACTGCCTTAGCGGTGACGAACACGACGGACCCGCACAAAATAAGGAATATCATCTTCCCACCCATGCCAACATCCTCATTGCTCACGCCACCTACGAGGGTCAGTGCTAAGCAATTATTCCTTTATTTATCGTTCGGTTCTGGCATAACATGTATTTCTTTCATCTGGTCGGCCAGGTCATGTTGCATTCAGAAATAGGCACGTGGGATCCTACTTCATATATACATTGTGTAAGGTCTTTGAGAAGCATTCCGAGACTCTGGACGTGTTGACCTACGAGTGGTACCAGCGTCCTTAATACCGCCTGCTAAAGTTCTGGTCTTCGTCACTTTATAGTACCTTTCTCTTCTTTGTCTACGGCTAGTAAGTTTCATGCGACTGGTTTTATCGGATGGACTTACCGAAATCAAAATCTTAGCAAGATTGCATTAAAGATCCATATCAGTTACACCTAATGAGTTTATTTCGTTTGGCTTCTGATTCCGGTTCATTCGAGTTACGCAAAGTTCACATGCGTACAATGATTACGGTAAGGGAAAACACATTGAAAGAGCTAAAGAGATCGCCGCCAAAATGCAAAATGGCGATTTTCGACAGTTGGATATTTTCTCGAAAAGGTTTCTTCTGGAGCAACCGTCACTCAATAAGGCGAATACTGCTAACTTCTTCCAACAACTAGAGAGCGTGTCCATTTTTTTTAGAAGAGATTCTCTTGGCAGTGTTTCAACCAACTCATTGCAGTTTAGGAATTCGTGGAAAGGACCTTCGTCTCTGTTTCTGAAAGTAACCGAGGACAGAAAAATTAAAGCATTATCACTGTCCTGTAATACTTGGAGGAAATTATTAAAAGCAGGGAACCTAAGGCTCTCAACGAAAGAGAGAATCAACTGAGAAACGTATGTACAAGGTGTTACGCATAGATAGCCCCCCCCCC
>CAJPEV010001800.1:0-17771 GCA_905338385.1 Darwinula stevensoni | reverse complement strand
CACTCTTTTAAATAAAGTAGTTCATTTATCACAGCTCATACCATACATAGTTCATATATTTATCGCTTTATATTATACATTTATATATACATTTATAAACAGTTCATTTATTTTTTACACACGCTGTATAGCTGAAACTGATTATCTACTACTCTGATTGCAGTTTCTCAATCGCCAGAACTTGAAGAACATGAGTGCCTAATTGTCTGCTTCCTCTCTCATGGGGAAGAAGGAGGTCTCCTCTACGCCAAAAACAAAACCTTCATGGAAGAGGAACTGTGGCGTCCCTTCTATGGGGATGAATGCAAGGCTCTGGTTGATAAACCAAAGCTATTCTTCATTCAGGTATAATAAACAGTGTTAGGTAACACATCGTACAAGATAAATGATTTTAAATCCATACCAGGCTGCATAATCAATTGCTTCTGTCCATCGTTACGACTCTCACAGCCTCACTTTCACCCGAAAAAAATAGTTCTTCTTAACTAGAAATTTTAGTTCATTTATTTTTTATCATGCAATGCTGCATTTATTCCAAGTAGGCATGCCGAGGTGAACGTATCGACGATGGTGTGAAGAAAAAGTTGAACAGTGACTGCCTTAGCGGTGACGAACACGACGGACCCGCACAAAATAAGGAATATCATCTTCCCACCCATGCCAACATCCTCATTGCTCACGCCACCTACGAGGGTCAGTGCTAAGCAATTATTCCTTTATTTATCGTTCGGTTCTGGTATAACATGTATTTCTTTCATCTGGTCGGCCAGGTCATGTTGCATTCAGAAATAGGCACGTGGGATCCTACTTCATATATACATTGTGTAAGGTCTTTGAGAAGCATTCCGAGACTCTGGACGTGTTGAGGATGCTCACCATGGTCGCAGGAATTATGGCGGACGATTTCAAGACCAGAAGCAGTGAAATATCATGGAAAGAGAAGAAACAGATGCCGATCATTCAAAGTACGCTGACCAAAATAGCCTACCTGAAGCCGAAATCAAAATCTTAGCAAGGTTGCATTAAAGATCCATATCAGTTGCACCTAATGAGTTTAATTCGTTTGGCTTCTGATTCCGGTTCATTCGTGTTACGCAAAGTTCACATGCGTACAATGATTACGGTAAGGGAAAACACATTGAAAGAGCTAAAGAGATCGCCGCCAAAATGCAAAATGGCGATTTTCGACAGTTTGATATTTTCTCGAAAAGGTTTCTTCTGGAGCAACCGTCACTCAATAAGGCGAATACTGCTAACTTCTTCCAACAACTAGATAGCGTGTCCATTTTTTTTAGAAGAGATTCTCTTGGCAGTGTTTCAACCAACTCATTGCAGTTTAGGAATTCGTGGAAAGGACCTTCGTCTTACAAAGACTTTCATTGGCTCCTGTCTTTTTAATTTCGTAATAGTGACAGGACATTATGAACCTCCTTTAATAATTTTCGTCCCTTGGATTCCGAGAGTTGCTTTCTCTCTTAGTTGACTCTTTGCATTGTACAAGGTGTTACGCATAGATAGCCCCCCCCTTCCACAACCTAAACTATAGGAGCTAAGAAATGTTTAAATATATATTTAGAGTCCTCGTTTAATTTGGAATCTATTCAAACCCGTTTTGTTTTTTTTTCTGATGTCATCCGATGATGAAGAACTTTAATTCATTGATCGCATTCGTGCTATTACGTTTCGAGCTCATGATGCCAGAGCTGAATTCAACTCGTTCGTGGGTTTCAAAATAGATTTAATGTTCAGCTTCTGGCTGATGAAACCCTATTTTTCGAAGCTTTGACCTCACGGCAACTGCGGAAGGACTCAGGATTGAATTTTGTTTTGGAAATGCGAGAGGACCAGGAAACTCTCCTGATCTGAATGTGGCTTAGAATGTTGGGGTTATCCTGAAAGACCGAGTTGAGGCTCATGCTGTTTTAATGCTGCCTGCAAAGCGACATCATGAGAGTGTTAAAGGACGTGGAAGATGACACGGGACTCTTTAAGGGCCTCTTTTCATTTTACCCCGCTGGAATTGTAGCGCGCAGAGACACAGCTAGGATGCACACAAATTATGAGAGTACATCTTTAAAAATGAATGGTTTTTCTCATGATACATGAGCTTTTTCCCTACCTCTTATAGTGGAGACTGTGGTGAAGAGGATTATCTATCTGCAACACATGATACAGTGCTGCTCAGGTCTGATATGATAAGAGTGAGTTTATTGATGGAGGGGAGGAGAGCAAGAGAGGTTGCCGATGTACGCGCGAGGGAGGTAACTCCAGCAGACCGCTGCTCTTGTTTTTATAGCGGAATGTCTCCCTGACGTCATTGCACGTAAATATGGTAACTCTCTCTCTGGCTGGAACGGCACAAATCCTCTGTAGACGAACTCGTCGTATCAGCATCAATACATGTATGAAGAAGATATTGCCCTCCATGAAGTAGAAGAAAAAGGAAGCAGCGTCGTAAAACTGCTAGTCACCTTCCCTTATCTGAGACATAAGAATGGAATGCAGGACCATTTTGATATCGTCACGCGTGGAGGGAACCGTTTTCATCGTTCCACTTCTCCTTTCACTTTCAACACAACGGTATGTTTTGCTACACTGCTGATATTTAAAAAAATTAGCGCATAATACAAGACGACTTCGCGAACTCGTGCAAAATGTCGTAAAAAAGGAAGTCCCCATAATTTCGTCCTTTCGCGTCAGTTTCCCGAGTTAATAAAAAAAGAACTCCTCATGAAAGTAACCTTCATGCACGTATAGGCTTGTTCTCGCGTCTAAACCAGCCAGTGATTTCAAAGATTGAAAGCCTAATGCCTTGCTTGACGCACCAAAAATTCAATCAATTTTGGGTGGAGATCATCCGAAAAATGACACTCAAGAAGCGTTGCAGTGAAGCAAGAAGTGAAGAATGACACTCTCATTTTCTCATTGACTATTGCCGTAAACTCCATAAAGATACGCACTACATTGCAAATAATATTGGAACAAATGATATGACAAATAACTATCATTCTATGTTCAAACTCTAAACATATTTCCCGACACCGCCTCAAGGAAAGTATGAAGCAAAAATTAAAGTAAAACCTTTTTCACGAAAACCATGTCATATATTTTATTAGTAATGAATACAAAGGAGGATCGAAAAGTTGAATTGGAACATTTTTACGTTCATGTGGCAAATTACATAAATCAACACAATCTCCTTAGAAAACTGATGCAATTCTGTTACGGGGAGGGAAAAGAATCTGCTGTCAGTAATACATGGAAGTCGGGTGAGACTTTCGCCGTCATGTATGTCATAGTAGGTGACGGGAATGTTTCCTTTCACGCCCCAAGTATCGGTACGACAGCGAAAATTATGAATGTAATGAAAGTCAGGTAGAGTGGTTCGCGAGGTTTCGATTTCGAATCCGAATTTGAACTCGAATTGAACTTTGAATTCGAATTTGAACCCACGATCCACCAGATCGATATTGAGTGGAAAGGACAAGTAAAAAATGGACCAGGCGAAACTAGCTCTCAATTCATCTTAATATGATGACAATAAGAAAAAGGCGGAATCCACGACGGGCAATTTTAAGAAAATGGGGAGACACCAAATATTCTCTAATGGTGGTAACCATGGTTGCAGTAGAGCTGGAGAAAAACAGGAATGAAAAGGAGATCAATGTAGCAACTTAAACTCAACGCCGAAGTCCAGTCAAAGGCTCTGGTGGGCGAAGCCATGTGGAAAGGCCGCAATAATGCAGATAGAAGCAGATTATGTGGAGAAGAATTGTCCAAGGATAAAATTAGACCGGTTACGGTCTTCTCAAAAGTTAGATAAGTAGAAAAAGTTATACCAGAAATAAATATTCTGACCTAATCAGTTCTGGCAACAACAAAAAAGCAGGACGTACGGACAACAAGTGCAACAGCAGCCAACACCATTCGAATGGAACAGGTGGGGAGAACCATGATAACATAAGGGGAAAATAAACTGCAAGGCATGACTGCCAATGGCAGTGAAAACTGGTATACGAAGTGAATGGGGTCAAATTTCGTAGAGAAGTGGATGTGGAAGGCAAAGTGGATAAGAAAAGCGCAACACATCTGCCATCGATGGGGCAAGGCATTCATCTCGATTGAAGTATTTTCTTTTCATGGTCTTCTAAAAGAGCTTAGACCGCTATTTTGATCATCATCAGATCAGACCAGATCATGGTTTCTTACTTTGCAATTTCCAAGATTTTTCTTCGAAATCTAGGGCATCTTTTGTTGGTTGTTTCGTTTTTATCAAGAAAACACGGATGGAATTAGATTCATTTTATTTATTTATACAAAATTGTATCAACTTTCACTAGCTTAGTTCTCAGCTTCACCATTCTTTACCTCCCAGTGATCCAGAAGAAAAGCACCTGTTGAGATCTAAGCTACCTAACTTCTTAATGGAAGATAAGTAATAATTTTCAACTTTCAGTGACCTTTTTTTATCACCTAGTGGCATAAAGTTTTGAATCCTCCCTCATTTACTCTTCTCCGTCAAAGATAGCTTTCTACTTAGCGAAAAGTAAATTTTAATCGTGACGCTCAAGGACATTTGCTTGGACCTCTGGAAAAAAAAACACAAATGGTAAAAATGCCCTTTGTGGACTCAGCATTAGTTCAGGACTTACCTTGGGAATATAAGCTGCCGTATGTTAAAACTTCCAGTCAGTGATATTAGAGATCAACCGAAAAACTGAAATATGGCAAACAGATAAGGCAATAGGTCAATGATCCACAAAACAAGGGAGTTTTAGTAGAATTGTTCCCAAATATTTGTGGGGGAAAAAAACCACGTTCGTACTTCCTTTTTTAGATTGAAAGACGTGGGTGAAGGACCGAACACAGACACTCAGAAGAAAGGAAAAGGATGAGCAAGCAAATAACGTGGGAAATTCTTAGAAAGAATCGCAGTCACTTGCGGGAGAACTGTAACTTGACAAGCGATGACTTGCTCGACGTCATGGGTGCGAGCGAGGAGAAGGTGTTCGGCTTCAGCGAGGAAGAAACAATCAAAGCCATATCGGAACCGAAGAAACGTTTCAATAAGATATTCGATATCCTTTTCACAAAAAATGCCAAATGTGTACTACAACGTTTTCCTTAAAGTGCTGAAAGCCTTGGACAGACAGGATATTGTGGATTTCTTGGAAGGTATGGAGGGCGAGAAGCTTTAATATTCTCTCTGATCTCCCAATCACACGTTGACGCTGCATCGCATCCCCTTAAGGAGAAACCGTTCTTGTCTTTCTATGTAGGTCCAGATGATGAGAGAGCTGGCCAGACAACCATCAGGTGCAGAGACTTTCAGCCTTTAATTCTTAAGACAACAGTTTCTTTTTTCCCACGATATCTCTTGCAGGATATATTTGTTTTCATCAATTTAATGAGTTCCTTTATAAAGCCAGAAGTTTTGGCAGGGATGCTCATGGCGTCAACGGGACCTTAAAATCGCGAGCTTATTAACATACAGGTATTTCCAAACTATAGTTCAAGATATTTTAAAACGAATTACAAAATTATTTCCGTGGATTTATCACAAGAATCGCATCGTTTGCCCTTTGATGACTCGAGTATGAATTGCTGAAAGAGAGACGCTACTCGTAATACGGATGGAGAGATATCTTCCAAGGAAAGCATGACATCCTTATGTATTCAGCATCAAATCTACATCAAATTTATCATGGAAATAAACTCTTGAATCGTTAAGAAAACTTGTTCGGTGACGCATATTCATCGTCTACTCTAGACATCCAAGTCGCAGGAAAGATTCTAGATGTCAATTCAGTTTCTTTAGCGTTGGTGCTTCCTGTTCCACCTGCATCCATTTTTTTAATACAGGGTGAACTGCATTTTGATACGGTAACTTGATGGAGTCTGTTTGCTGTGCCTTGGTCAGAACTGGCTTAGAGCCTGTTCTAAACATCAAAGCAATCTCATCAAGGGCAACCTAAAGGTCAAGGCATGAGGCAAAATGAGGCAAATGCGTTCCACTTCTATTGAGAATGGCTTCTCGTTCCATTTGAAGGAATGACCAACTGGACTCTTCCCGCAGCAGCTCTGGCACGGAGAACGGAGCCGCATGTTCTGTAAGAGGTATCACACAGGTCAAATCAAAAGCTTCCTCCGATGAGTCCGATGCGTGGTAATTTTAAATATTGAGTTGTATCCTCGAGTCATTCTGAGAAATGCATCACATTAACATGTTGAGAAAATCTCAGGATATACAGGACGGATGTGTCTTCACCATCGCCTGGATGGAAAATACTACCAAAAGGGAATCCAAGTCATCCCAGGTAAATTTATTTAGCATATTCTGGTTAACTAGATCTAGTTAACCCACAAAATTACAAAACATACCATATTCGAGATCGAACCTTTTCGGTTTGGATTGATTTCTTTATTAGGAGTGAAACCACGATGGGTGACGTGAGAATGCATGTATTATTCATCAATCTTGCATAATTTGTACTAAATTGAGTTTTTATTATCTGGACTGATGCATCCCATATTCACTTTTTTAATTTCCATTCCGAGAAAACATTCTCGCAAACCGTCACATGGGAAGGATGGATTGCAAGAATGTTTTCGTGCATTTAAGCATTGTCATATGATGTGAATAGATGAAGATGAGAGGGGATTAAGGAAATCTGTACTCAGTTGTATCTGACAGCGATATGGTAAATTCATACCTTGGAATAGAGTAATGGAGCAAGGCTGAACTGATTTAAAAGTATACTTTCCATAAAATATTTAACTATTTGTGACTAGTTTTTCCTCCCAGAGAGAAGCAAGGCCTCAATAATCAGTATGAAATAAGAAGTTGCCAGTATTTCGTCGTGAGCGAAAAGTTCTTAAGCTCTGGAACCTGCTATGAATGCGATGATCCAATGCTTATCGCACCCTTTTTGGTAGGAACACCGTGTTAACCCTTAGAATCCGTCGATATTTCCCACCCACAGTGCATTCTGCAATGGGAATTTATTGTTTCTATGCCAGTATTATTAATCTTTATCAGACCAAATTTAAATCTCCCGCGTAACGTAAGTACTACCGTCAGATATTTTCTACGAAACTTGTAAACACTCACTAACTGAGCAATTATTCATTTTATATCAGAGCATTTTTTCCAAAAAGTTGCGGTACCTTTAGGCCATGGAGAAATGCACCCAGTGGCAAAGCAGTTGCGACATTCCTCTGATGAAGGTTATTGTACAAATAAATATACCCCCGTACGATAAATGCTAATTCCAGGAATTATTATATTTATCAAAAATTCCATGTAAAAGATAACACACTTTTCGATTGAAGTATTTTTTTTTTGGCGATTTTATATTTAGTCACAAAGGCCTCTGGGAACCGGAGATACCGGAAAAGATGGAACGCTACAGGATTAAGGAAGTAGGAGACAATATACGGGGATGGGCACTCATATTCCACCACGAAATGTTCGATCCGAAACTTCGCCTCCCTCCTCGCCCTGGAGTGCAAATTGATGTGGATAATTTGAGACGCGTTTTCAAGAACCGAGGATTCGTCGTGAAGGAATACAAAGACTTCAGCTACGAAAGCATGAAACAAGAACTAAGAAAAAGTAAGCCTGTTAATGAAACAGATTTAGCCTTTCCTCTTACACCATTTTAAGCTTCTTTGGCAATAGAAGGGCTTCGTTTTTATTGTCTCATTGAAATATCATTGCATTCGACTCTTCGCTCCTGTAAGTCGTATCTCAATAAGGTATTATTTGTCTGAAAGTGTCATGGTGGAACGTAAGAGGGAAGAGATAGAAAGGCCAGTAGAAGAAATGTGAAGGGAGAACATCCACCTAAAACCAACATATGCTAAAAGCGAAAATGCAAATATGTTATCTCTCATGAAATTCTGCTCTTAGCACGAGTATCGCCAACATCTTATTTTGCCTTTCCCCATTTTCTGGGAAAATATCTTGAACAAGGGATCCTATTCTAGTGAAACGTTTGATTAAATTGCTACGAGCTCATTTTTTCTACTCATAAAGAAACAATCCCAGTCAAAACCTCAAAAGCAATAATAATATGCTCTGCTTTTTACATCTCCGTTCTAGAAAAATCTGTGAAAATCAATGCGCTACTTTTATTAGTTAAATTCTGACAACAAAAGCGAGAAAATAAATACACTGGACAAATTCTCATTAATTTGGAAGTGAAGCCCCACAATAACATCAGAACTCCTACCTTCACGTATAAAATGTTACTGAAGCTGTCAGTTTTGATTCCGTTCACAGTCGCTCATTCACAAGAACTCACGGATCATGATTGCCTCATTCTGTGCTTCCTGTCTCATGGGAAGGAAGGAGGAATTCTCTACACCAACAATAAGGAATTCAACGAGGAGGAACTGTGGAGCTCGTTCTACGGGAGTGAATGTAAAGCTCTACTTCATAAACCAAAGCTCTTCTTTATTCAGGTACGAAAAACCGCATCCCACTTTTGCATCGCAAAGAAAGCTTGATAATGAATAAATTTTAAATGAATTGATACAGCGCTTCACTAGTCACAATGAGTATTATCCCATGTTCCTGTCTCTTCCCTTAAAGATTTACAATATCGTCCTCTTGGCCAGGCTACATACAGGTATTTCCGGCATAGGTTATTCACTTCCTGTCACCAGATCATTTTCACCTGAGCAGGCATGCAGAGGGGGCAATTTCGACAGTGGAGAAAAGGGGAACGTGATAAGCAATGACGGCAAGGGTGACACCCATGATGGCATTGAGCAGAAAGATTATGAATATCACCTTCCCACCCATGCCAATATTCTCATTGCTCACGCCACTTACGAAGGTTAGTGTGCAGTTGCCATACATCAATCATCATGAAGCTGAAGATAAAATAACATTTATCTCCATTCTACAAACGTTCAGGCCATGTTGCATGGAAGAACGAGGATTTGGGGTCCTATTACATCCATACCTTGTGTCAAGTCTTCGAGAAGCATTCTGAGACTCTTGACGTAATGAGGATGCTCACAATGGTGGCAGGGGTCATGGCTAAGAGTTTCCAGTCCAAAAATCCTGACACAAAGTACCACGAAAAGAAGCAAATGCCGACCATACGAAGCACGCTAACCGGAGAACTTTGCCTGAAACCAAAAGCACAAGCGTAACAGAGTTTGATTCCAACTGTTACATAATGAGCTACCCCAATCGCATCCGTTCTCGCAGAATTCAAGTTACCTTGATTCCATTTTCGGTGACTGTTGAACATTGTGGAGTGAAAAATAAATGTATAGATGTGCAATGATTGATATGTTGCGCAATGTGCATTAATAGCAAAGGTGTTGCTTACTGATTTAGCTGGATAAACCATAAATAAAACTCATTCTACAGCATTCGTTGCGCAATCAGAAGACTGTGAACGTCACACAGTAGAAGAAATGTAGTCTTAACTTTCCTAATACAAAATACATTGGTTTCCAGGTTCTGCAGCTACCCGCTTTAGAAGTAGTATTGATAAAACCAGAGTATGGAGAATCCTGCGAAGAAGTACGAGACAGCTGACTACTCGGCGTTGACAGTGGTGATCCGAACAGGATTGGCAATATGCATAGTTGTATTTGCCTGTCCGGTTTCTTGTGCATTGAGGAACGATTACGCCTCACAGCGCAGTTTCCAGCGAATAATAATAAAAGTTTTCATGTCTCTATTGCGTTAGGACTCCGGTTGTAGACTTCTCCCTTTATTGATCACTTATTCTGCATTATTTTACTTTAATATTATCCATTTGAAATCCCTTCCTTTGGTATCAATATGAATATATTGAAAAAGTTATTGATCGAAGGCCACCTGAAACTATCTCTGCAGGCGTCTTTGTTGGAACAGAAGTAGGCCGGATTTTGAAGGGAATAAGAATAGGAAATACATTGACATTGGATGAATACTCGAATAATATCCTACACGAATTTTCGCTCTCAATGTAATTAAAGACTTACTGTGATTTCGGTTCAGGAAGGTGATTGCAGAAAAAATATAAGAATGAAATCCACATGAGCGTCCAACTTTCCAACTACCTATTAGCATTCTTCGCCTCGAAACTATTAATGATTTCATTTTGTTGCTGAGATGGAGCCTGGCAATCGCGCTTCAAACAAATGAGATGTACCATATGTCAAGCCAGATATTCATTGCAGTTTGTCCTTGAGGTTGTGCTCTTATTTTAAAACTAAAACTCAACATCTTCAGTGATTTTCACAACGAAGAGCGTCAGAGGTAGGAATAGATTCTGGCAGAAGTGTAAACCTGGGAATGGTTCTCCACATTTATATTCTTAAAAGGCAATCAGGCTGGGTAATTATGGGTCTGGGGACCTATACTCAAGTGTCTCAGAATTAAATGAAATTCTGCAAACGGTAGGATTATTTTGAGAATAGCCAGCAGACAAAAAACATGTCTGTACATCGAACGGAGGCCAGGAAAAGTGAGTTTTAATTCAATTGGGTTGGGGGCACAAAAAGGAGAACCAACCAATACATGCAAACTTACAACGTGGTTTTTAAAATATCACCACCTTCATTTGATTGGCTATAACTTTTCAAGTGACGGCTGGAAGCAGCTGATATCTGACAGAGAGCTTCGTGAGTCTTTTTTTCGCATCCGTAGGATGGCGCTGTATGCCAAAGGAGGGCCGCTGTTGCTGACGGAGGGCATCCTAAAATTCTATTATGACCCCATATTTCATAGAAAGAAACTATGATTTTGTTTTGAGCCATAGAAATTTACATTAGCATCTCTGCCAAAAATCAGTAGTATCTGAGAGGATTTGGTCTCATGCAGTATACCATTGACCGTTAGAGAATATGGGCTCCGACAGCAAGAGACCAATCATGTGAAACGTTCGTCCCTGAGCTTAGATCGAGCTTAGGAGGCGGTAAATCGAATGGGTTCAACGAAAGGAGGAAATCGACGGAAAAGTTGACCTGTTGTCGATCATCATCTTCATCTTTACACTGTCAGTGCTCCCGTATGTTCTCGATGCACCATCTAACGAGACAACATCTTCGTTCACCAAACAGAAATGCTCATTTTTCGAGCACAACATTGCTGCGCCGACTCAGCAATTCCCCGTCGCGTAGGCGATGATTTCGGCCAAACACTTGCTTCACCACAATATTTGTTAAGCAAAGATTTCTTAGATTTCCATTACGTTCTGGCCTAACTCGGAGTAAAGTCGAACAATTGGTAAACGATCATCGACAGTGAAAACGTTCTTCAGTCATTTTCCTCTAACTCCTTTCAATAGGAATCCATCACATTGGAGAGACAATGCATCAGAAGCACGACAGACAACACGACTCAGCGCCGGAGACTGTTTTCATATATGAACTCACTCAAATGACACCGGGAAAAGGAAAAGAAATTACGTCTCAGGGAAAAAATACCACAGATAAAAAATACAGAAATTTTTTTACATGATACATTCGACATAAGCGAACACCGGCGCAAAATCCGAGACTTCTCTATTCGTGCGATATTGATGAAATCAATTGCACAGCGCTCCGACGTTGAAACGTAGCCGAACAAACAACACTGTGCACATTTCTCTAGACGTTCGACATTCGTGAACGCCAGCAGAGAACCAAAAGTTTCTCCGAACAGGGAAAAAATACGAAATTTATTTTAAATAGCTCTGATGTAGGAACTTAGCCAAACAAACTCTAATTCCCAGGGATTCGCACATTTCTCAAGACGTTTCGTGTTCACGAAAACCAGCACAGGTCCCAAGACTTCTCAACTCATGCGATCTTGCTTGTTTAGCCAATTGGCCAGAATTCATTTCTTTCAAGAAAAATGCTCGATTTATGGCAGATAAGAAGGTTGCTGAAATGACGCTAGGCCAAAATTATATCATTGCAAATAAAAAAAAAGATAAAAAGAAAAGTTATCGCGAGCATCTGACATGGTGGAGTTATTTCAATACAAACGCGAAATTAGAAAAAAGGAGATTAAATGAAAATAACATATTTCCTCTTTTTTTCAAGGTAATTATTCTCTTGACTTGAAGACATTTTCAAATCTAGCCATGAACCATACCAATGAATGAAAGAATATTTTTGAAGCTAAATTGGTGTGACCCATAACCCTGAACTTTAAATCTTAGTTTCCCAGGGGTGGGGCACCTGGACGACGGAGTTTAATGGCCCTGTGACTGATGGATCACAATGGCCATCTAGGGTCACCAGGGTAATTTTTCGATAAAAAAGAGGTTTCTTTGCTTTTAAGGATGTTATCAAGTATCCTGACTTCATCAAGGATCCTTGTACCACCTAACCTTGTACCAATCATTAACCAGACGTTGAATCAACATTTAATCAATCTTGATACAATGTTTCTAGCTATTGGGGAAAGTTCCTTTTTTATTTGACATTTCCTCTTTCAGGTATTGGAAATTAAATGTGAGCACTTCTAGAGGCTCTTGGTGGAGGAACTCACCCCTCTTGCATTGAATACGAAAGAAACTAGCATCGATGGAAAACTTCAAATCTCGGAGGGTTCTGCGGCACACTTTCGTGGTGTTGTAACTGAAACTCGGTGGGCCATCATCGAGCTATATACGCGAAGTTCGGGGTCAGTAACTCGCCTGATAGCATGTTGGGCTTACATGACGAATAACAGCAGTTAGAAATCTGTAAAAATCTGGCATTTTTATCACGATATAGACACCGACGTGTTTGGAATGAGGCGTTGAATCATTGTTGACTGAGTGCGGATTGCATGTATCACAGTTGTTGCATCCATGTTACATCTACATTGATTCAACGCGGTGACCGTCACCGTTTATACACCCACATTGACCAACATTCATTCAATGCTGGACTATTCACGGTCGAGGTATCTGCAGGAAAAGACTTTTCCAATGCTTACTCCATTAGTGCTTGCAAATACTTCAGATGATGTACTCAAATAAGACAGTGGCTGGAAGGCAGAGCTTAAAGCAGAATAGTTTGTTCGTCTTTCCGTAAATGCCGAGGGTATTGATCCTCGTTCCTTAGTTTTGGTATGACACAATCTTAGTGTCATAAAGGGCTTTATTCGTGGCTGTACAAAGCCTAGGACACTCAAGGACTTGGTGTAGGAGAAATGACGTGATGACAAAAGACAAAGACAAGATTTGAATCACCCACTTGGGAATGCTATTTTGAAGAAATCGATTTGAAGAGTCTTCCACACTGAATCTCAGACGGATGAATAGGAATATACAGCGATTAAAACGATTTTGTCGACTCTTACCATTCGCGAATTTGGAACAAAAAAGACCGGAACATTTTCCTTACCAAGCTAATTTCACGAAAACAAGTTCATATAACACCAAATGAATCTGAATACAATGAATACGAATTTGCAGGCAATCGCACACTTTCGACAGCACTCGCCAACAGCGATCACTAGACCTGGGCCGAGAACTTGTATAACTATGTCATTCTCAAGAAAACGGGTTTTAATCAAGCTCAACAAACGATATCAAAGATGGATGCAAAAGAAATTGCACCTTATATATTTTCTTAAAGCTCGCTATCCGCGAACGGGACACGAATTACAGTAATTTTTATCACAATGATATTTTGACGAAACCGAGTTCATGCAACTAAAACACTACATCTGAGCAGAATGAACAGGAATTTGAAACAATTAAAACGATTCTGACGACGCTCGCTATCACGAAAAAAGGAACTAACCCGTCTGTTTTCTACACTAAGCTAATGAAATAAAATTCAGTTCACTCAGATGAAAACTGACTCTGCAACGGATCAACACGAATTTTGAGCGAAAAAAACAATTTTGAAGAAGATCCCAAACCGTGAACAAAAGCCTCAATCGAAGATATCTCCTTCCAGAGCGAAATTCCAGGAAATCAAGTTATACAATCAATACATAATCTGAGCGGAATAGATGCGACTTAGCAGCAGTTCAAACTATTTAAAAGACGCCATCGCCATAAATACACGCGAACATGAAATCATGACCAGCACTGTAGTTAACTATACCATTTTACTGAAACAGAATAAATAATACATCAGCAATGAATTTGAGTTCGACAAATCCAAAGAGGCAAATAATCCCAACGTTTAAACCACGCTAGCGCAAATAATCTAACGAGAACAAGTCCGACACTCTTGATGCCGATGTTACTTTGATTCAGTGTTGGAACTATATGATCTCAGTTTCGTCAGAGTAGGATAGGATCGAATTTGCAGAGATTCCGACGACTTTGACGACGCTCGCCATCAGCGAACACGACACCAAGTCCGACAGTCTTGACAACTAAGCGATTTTGACCAAACTGAGTTCATATAGTTCCAACACTAAATCAGAGTAGGATAGGAGCGAATATGCAGCGATTCCAACAAATTTGAAGACGATCGCCATCCGCGAACACGAGACCAAGTCCGACACTCTTGACAACTAAGCAATTTTGACGAAACTGAGTTCATATAGTTCCAACACTGAATCAGAGAAGGATAGGATCGAATTTGCAGAGATTCCGACGACTCTGACGACGCTCGCCATCAGCGAACGCGAGAACAAGTCCGACACTCTTGATGCCAATGTTACATTCACGAAACTGAGATCATATAGTTCCAACACTAAATCATAGTAGGATAGGAGCGAATATGCAGCGATTCCAACAAAATTTGAAGACGATCGCCATCCGCGAACACGAGACCAAGTCCGACACTCTTGACATCTGAGCGATTTTGACGAAACTGAGTTATATAGTTCCAACACTGAATCAAAAAGGATAGGTAGGAATCAACTGCGATTTCGAAGGTTTTCACGACGCTCGCCATTCGCGAACACGAGACCAAGTCCGACACTCTTGACAAGTGAGCGATTTTGACGAAACTGAGTTCATATAGTTCCAACACTGAATCAGAGTAGGATAGGAGCGAACATGCAGCGATTCCAATAAAATTTGAAGACGCTTGCAATCGGCGAACACGAGACCAAGTCCGACACTCTTGACAACTAAGCGATTTTGACGAAACTGAGTTCATGTAGTTCCAACACTAAATCAAAGTAGGATAGGAGCGAATATGCAGCGATTCCAACAAATTTCAAGACGCTCGCCATCCGCGAACACGAGACCAAGTCCGACGATCTTGACAACTAAGCGATTTTGACGAAACTGAGTTCATATCGTTATAGCACTGAATCAGAGTAGGATAGGAGCGAATATGGAGCGATTACGACAAATTTGAAGACGCTCGCCATCCGCGAACACGAGACAAAGTCCGACACTCTTGACAAGTAAGCGATTTTGACGAAACTGAGTTCATATCGTTATAGCACTGAATCAGAGTAGGATAGGAGCGAACATGCAGCGATTCCAACAAATTTCAACACGCTCGCCATCCGCGAACACGAGACCAAGTCCGACACTCTTGATGCCGATGTTACTTTGACGAAACTGAGATCATATAGTTCCAACACTGAAATAGAGTAGGATAGGATCGAATTTGCACAGATTCCGACGACTCTGACGACGCTCGCCATCAGCGAACACGAGAGCAAGTCCGACACTTTTGAGAACTAAGCGATTTTGACGAAACTGAGTTCATATCGTTATAGCACTGAATCAGAGTAGGATAGATCGCATGCAAATTGGTGGACACATCTGAAATCATATTTTCGATTGGGTTTAGCCGCAATCCGCATCGAAATCGGAATAGTAGTTCGGTTTTTAGCATCTTGCGATGAGGACCTTTATGTTCGCTGGAGCAAATATCAATGGATTCGATTGCTTGTAGCGCCTTTATTTATAAGTGAATTCGCGTGAAAATTGGTAACCACATCTAAAATCATTCTTTCTAGTGGGATTATCCGCAATCCGCATCGAAATCGGAATAGTAGTTCGGTTTTTAGCATCTTGCGATGAGGACCTTTATGTTCTCAGGAGGCAAATATGAATGGATTCGATTGCTTGTAGCGCCTTTAATTACCGGTGGAATTGCGTGCAAATTGGTGGACACATCTGAAATCATTTTTTCTATTGGGATTAGCCGCAATCCGCATCGAAATCTGAATAGTAGTTCGGTTTTTAGCATCTTGCGGTGAGGAACTTTATGTTCTCAGGAGGCAAATATCAATGGATTCGATTGCTTGTAGCGCCTTTATTTACCGGTGAAATCGCGTGCAAATTGGTAGACACATCTGAAATCATATATTCTATTGGGATTAGCCGCAATCCGCATCGAAATCGGAATAGTAGTTCGGATTTTAGCATCTTGCGATGAGGCCCTTTATGTTCTCAGCAGGCAAATATCAATGGATTCGATTGCTTGTAGCGCCTTTATTTACCGGTGAAATCGCGTGCAAATTGGTAGACACATCTGAAATCATATATTCTATTGGGATTAGCCGCAATCCGCATCGAAATCGGAATAGTAGTTCGGATTTTAGCATCTTGCGATGAGGCCCTTTATGTTCTCAGCAGGCAAATATCAATGGATTCGATTGCTTGTAGCGCCTTTATTTACCGGTGAAATCGCGTGCAAATTGGTAGACACATCTGAAATCATATATTCTATTGGGATTAGCCGCAATCCGCATCGAAATCGGAATAGTAGTTCGGATTTTAGCATCTTGCGATGAGGCCCTTTATGTTCTCAGCAGGCAAATATCAATGGATTCGATTGCTTGTAGCGCCTTTATTTACCGGTGAAATCGCGTGCAAATTGGTAGACACATCTGAAATCATATATTCTATTGGGATTAGCCGCAATCCGCATCGAAATCGGAATAGTAGTTCGGATTTTAGCATCTTGCGATGAGGCCCTTTATGTTCTCAGCAGGCAAATATCAATGGATTCGATTGCTTGTAGCGCCTTTATTTACCGGTGAAATCGCGTGCAAATTGGTAGACACATCTGAAATCATATATTCTATTGGGATTAGCCGCAATCCGCATCGAAATCGGAATAGTAGTTCGGATTTTAGCATCTTGCGATGAGGCCCTTTATGTTCTCAGCAGGCAAATATCAATGGATTCGATTGCTTGTAGCGCCTTTATTTACCGGTGAAATCGCGTGCAAATTGGTAGACACATCTGAAATCATATATTCTATTGGGATTAGCCGCAATCCGCATCGAAATCGGAATAGTAGTTCGGATTTTAGCATCTTGCGATGAGGCCCTTTATGTTCTCAGCAGGCAAATATCAATGGATTCGATTGCTTGTAGCGCCTTTATTTACCGGTGAAATCGCGTGCAAATTGGTAGACACATCTGAAATCATATATTCTATTGGGATTAGCCGCAATCCGCATCGAAATCGGAATAGTAGTTGGGTTTTTAGCATCTTGCGATGAGGACCTTTATGTTCTCAGGAGGCAAATATCAATGGATTCGATTGCTTGTAGCGCCTTTATTTACCGGTGGAATCGCGTGCTAATTGGTGGACACATCTGAGGTCATATTTTCTATTGGGATTCGCCGCAATCCGCATCGAAATCGGAATAGTAGTTCGGTTTTTAGCATCTTGCGATGAGGACCTTTATGTTCTCAGGAGGCAAATATCAATGAATTCGATTGCTTGTAGCGCCTTTATTTACCGGTGGAATCGCGTGCTAATTGGTGGACACATCTGAGGTCATATTTTCTATTGGGATTCGCCGCAATCCGCATCGAAATCGGAATAGTAGTTCGGTTTTTAGCATCTTGCGATGAGGACCTTTATGTTCTCAGGAGGCAAATATCAATGGATTCGATTGCTTGT
>CAJPEV010001799.1:26020-57172 GCA_905338385.1 Darwinula stevensoni | reverse complement strand
TAATGATGGTAAACCAATAGGAAAATTATAGTCATAAGGAAACAGAAATCCTAAATCGATATGATGGAACGGGAGAGAGTAACAGTTTTTGTTGCCATATGTGCATATAGAGCGAACTATGGGCAGATTAAATTGCGTACAATTTATCGAATCTCCATAAATTGCCGATGATGGCTAATTATCCGGCAGCCCGCGATCATCCAATGACCCCTATTATATCCGGACGTCTCACATCAGACTTTCCAAGGAGTACAGCGATGTTTAAAATATTTCGAGATGAGCTCAGGAATATGAAACAGAACGTGCATGAGAACCCATTGCAGCATAGCCAAAGGGCATCTCTCCCGAAGCACAAGTGAAACCTATTGTCTCCAGTATTTTTTTTTTTTGCTAATGGAGTGCATAATGCATGTCCGAAATTCTATTGAACTAATGGATCAAGAGAGAGATTATCTTAGTACGTCTGCAGTACGAGCATTCCTTGACTGCATGCGTCCTAGGGACGTAGAGCTTAACGGGCCCACCTCGCAGTCTAACCGCCTGGCAAGAAACCCGCCCAAATAACGGTGATAAAATCCAGGATTTTCCAGTGATAAAATCCGTGGGATACACCCTGTCCTGTGGTCGCGTTCCACCGGACATGCGAAGGGGGTCATCGAGGTACAATGGTGCCATGGTGACATCTGTGGGATACATGGGATCATCCCATGGATATTCCTTTCAGATCCCTCTCACATCCCACACTCGATATCATTGAATTACAGGATGGAAGAACACTCGGAGAACTGCGTCCCATGGATAAACAGGATAGACAAGGGGGGTCCATCCGTTCCCAACCATGTAAAATTTACGGATTCTCATGGCTCTTATTTAAATAATTATATTATGTGGGGGCCATCCATCAATTGATAATTGAATTGAACAGATTAATCACTTAACAGATTAATGGGTCTATAAATCAAATTTTAATCTGGCGTCTACAAACCTCTCTAAATGCGGCGAAATGTCCCACACGACCAACTCCAATATTTCCGAGCGGAAGATCCTCGGTTTTTTGGGGGGGCAAGGCTGAAAGGGAAAGTACAGGCTGTCTCCTTAGGTGTCGATGCAGCCTCTGGGGTAGAAGAGGAAATAACGACATGAAGGGAATCGTCCTTGATTCTCGTGTCACTTTCTTCCGTTTTTCTTTCCTTCCTTTCGCCGTTCATGACGTGGACTCACGCCGATTCTTCATCACGATCCAGTAAATAGCATTCTGTATTTGTGCCACCATCGATTCCGCTGCACACAAAGCAAGGCAAACCTATCGTGTTTGGTTCCTTGTGGTTCCATTGTATGGAGCCGAAGTCTCGTCATTAAGGCGGCAGCATTCCATCGCGGATCGGACCGTTTTTTTCCCCCTGCCATTACATCTCACTGAAATGGATGTGAAATGGATGTGAAAGCCGTCGTCCAGGACAGGACAGACCCGAATATATGATATGTAAATTCGGCACCTCGTCGACTCGCGTTGGCACCGTGGCACGAGAACAGCCACGATTGCGAAGATTCAAGACTCCGATGAACGGAATCTCGACGTTTCTCGCCGTTAGGTTTACCAACAGGAGAGTAAAAGAAGAAACAGACCCTGGCGGAGAACGAAAAGTCATGTTCTGGAGAGAAGAATGCTATTTACTGGATCGTGATGAAGAATCGGCGTGAGTCCTGCGCAGACAGGGTGGACTTTTCCCTACAGTTGTCGCCGGCACGATGCTCGTTCATGTTAACCCGATTCCCCGTATATATTGCGACCATGCAGAATAAATCACAGTTCTGAATAAATCGGAAATGGTATAACATAAGGAGATTGTTTCCGTTCTTGTGCTTCCCTCTTTTATAAAAATAAAGACCGCACATAATCTTCACTCAAATCGATCATCTGGTTTTAGAGTGCGTCGCTCAAGAATGACAACCTTTTACAAGTCAGATTCCAGTCGCCAAATTTTTTTTTTCTCTCTTTTTGGCTCTACGGCAAAACTGCGTAAAGCGGCGAAATGGCAAGAGAAAATCCAATCGGGGAGAAATTTGAGGGTCGATAGAAATTCGATTAATATTTTAATCGCGATGCGGGCTTTAAATAATTCAAGTTGCCAATCCTAATGGGCGTGGAAAGGATTCTAGCTTGGGAAAATGCTTCAATGAAAAGCTAGAGAACGATTGCATCCCATATTACGTCACGAAGATGTCCATTACGTCACGAAGATGTCCATTACGTCACGAGGATGTCCATTCCGTTCCTTATGGACATCCCACGGACGTCAATAAGATACGGCCAGTCTCATGATTGTGCGCCACTGAACATGAAAAGGACATCATAAGGACACAACACAGACGGGTGGATACGAAATAAACCAATTTGACACCCACGGGATATCCTACTGCGAAGTGCAATGCATTTTCCTGGATGACCCACGGCGCAATAGTGCCATGGCAGATGGCACTTCGCCGCTTTGGCAAGTCCCAGAATGAGAACAAAACAACGTATGGGAAGACATTGGAATTCCTCAAATCCCCGGTCTAAAACTCGGCCCAGGGGGACTCCAGGCGATGAAGCAAGTTTTAAATCTTCACTTCATAGGCTGTCAGGCTCCTAGGAGAATATTCGGGCGTGGTTAAAGAGATAATTCAATTAATCTTATCGGCGCGAGAGAAGAAACAAGTGCGTTAGAAGATACCACAAAGGATTATTATTCTTGCGAGAGAAGTTCATCACGAGGAAAGATGGAACACCCTGGCGTACTTTCAACCGAGATAAAGACGTTTACTGCGGGACGCATCTAATTCATTTGTGGATGCTAATTCCATATTTTGTGCATATTGGATACATCCTCGATACGTTACCGTGAGGTAACGATAAGAAATCCCGAAAGGAAGGTGACGAATCGATCCGTAGAACGTCATGACAGCCTATCGTCGAAAAACAAGGATTATGCCTGGGATTTGTGTTTTCTCCATTGATAGCAGCACTAAGAATATCGAAAGCCCCATAAACGTTGACGAACAAAAACATGAATGGGTATTTGCTCCTACTCGATATCGAGCACAAAAATGAGAGCTAAGGATTTCCTCGACGGCTGAGCTCGTACTGCGCGCGGGATCTCGTCGTGTGCAAGTGCGACAAAGGTGACCTCTCCAGAATGGGGATTTAGTTGAAACTCGTGACGTCATTGCAGACGGGCGACGTCCGTATCGAACCGAACGACCCCGCTGAAGAGGCTTCTCCCTTTGGGAGTTAATGGTATCTTTGCTCGGAGGTCATCAGCGCTGAACTTTGTGGCTGTGTTCATGAGTGTTTGGCGGCGGGAGCAGGAGAAAAAGTAGCCGTTTGCTCGATCCCAAATCGATTAGGCCGGGAATCATTAGTCTGGAGTGGGGGTGAGGGATCGATGATTGGCTTGAGTGGTCATGCCAGGGAGGAGCATCTTGACGCTAGAGGGGCGACTCTCTCGTCCGTATCGCTAGAGTTCTTTCCTCAAAGGAGAAAGAGGTATAGTACTCATAAGGCATGAGATTAAACAGGGTGGCCCACAGAATTATGGGTCCCGTGGTAACTCGTTGGCAGTCGAGTGCGTTGTGCGATAAGCGATCGAATGTCACTATTTGTGCGCGTACTTTTTCTGCATCATCAGAATTTTTTTTCAACGGTTTCAAGCGCGTGAAATGTCAGCTGGCGACAGATTTTCGCTGTTGGTGGCAGTCTTGTTGAAAACCGAAGTTGCGCAGTGATGGGCCACCTCGTCAGCAAGAGCCGCTCCACGAACCCCTGTCCCTTAGTCATTTGTGCCATTTATGTATTGTCAGCCATTTACCATTCATTGTTTGATCACCTGCAACAGGATTAAACTTTTGAGATGATCTATCTAAAGGTGTCTCTTTCGCGTTTACATCAATAATATAAATACGTAAAATCAAAGTTGACGGGCTAAAAAAATTTCCTGTGAACCACCTTGTACGTAGGTGTTTTAAAGAAACCAAGGAAACTGCTGTGGACGCTGCGGTTTTATAAGCCCGATGCGATTTCAGGTGAAATCTAACTGCGAACGGGTGCAGTGTATGGTGAGGGCTGCGATGCTTTCAGGATACCGCGACTTTCGACAGGAATGCCTTGAGACCCAATCAGCACATAAAGGCCGACGACCCAGGAGGTCATGGATGAAGAGGTATTTAGATTCGATGCTTACACAATGCTTGTAATGAGATGCGAAGGTTGTTCTTGATTAACCTGTTCACCGATGCAGCATTATCATCGGTAATGACCATATTTGTCAGACCTGGCAGAGGTAGGTCACACTTTCCCTGCCCTATCGAAAGCTTCGGCACCCATCACGCACGGCGGATCGCGTCAAGAGTCTCTGCCATACGCAACACGCAATTACAGATTTCACAAGTGTTCACCTCTTCCGTCATCAGAAATCGTATTGCACTTCGCTTTTCTTTGGATGCACCTGCCGAGGATTCGAAAATGCATTCACCAACTCTGCCTGAAAGTGTAGGGTGTTACCAACGGAACCGCGACCACCGTAGCAATTTTCATAATTTCGCTTGAGAAATATCTTTGCATACGAGGATCCAAAAGTTGTAAAAAAAAAAAAAACAGATTAAAAATTTTTTAGAGAAGATGTTTGTAATTTTTAAAGTAATTTTCACCCGAGTTTCCAAAGGCTTCATTCACAACGTTCTCCAAATCCTCTTCAGAATCATAGTTTTGCCCCTTAGACGATTTCTTAGGCCTTAGGAATGAGGAAGAAATCACAGGGGACAATAAGGTAAGTGTGGCAGCAGTTTGGTCGAAGCGTTCTCTTTACGAAGGAGCCATTGGCGCGTCTTCAGACCCACAAAATCCTGCACCAATCTGAAGTCACCTTTTCAAGAGGCACAGATGATGCAGCTCCTTTTGTCGTGAAGAAAACTGCAAACATTGTTTTCTCGACACTTCTGGATCTCTTCACAGTTGTTGGCCTGGGTTCATCGTCAAAAATCCAGATATTCAACCGCCTCTTTGTTGGAAAGTCACAATGATATATCCAAGTTTCGTCACATGTGACAACGTCTTCTAAACTTCTCCATCAAAATTTTCAAGCATGAATTCGCAGAATTCCACGCGGTGCTGTTTCTGATGGTGAAGGAATGGGAACACCTGACACAAATCATCAGTCCCAGGTGTTCATGCAGAATGGAGCGTGCGTGCGCTTGCGCATATTTCCCCAGTGTTTCCTGAATCTGCTCGGGGTCATATGGCGGTCTTTCTCAACAAAAGTCCTGACTGCATCAACATTTTCCTGGTAAGTACCTTTTGCAGGTCGCCCAGGGCAGGGGTCATCTTCCCTCCTTTGAAAGCAACAATGCAGCGTGTGATTGTGGTCATTGTTGGGGCTTGATGCTCCAAAGTTTGGGACATTTCACCATGGATCTCCGTCGCTTCCAATCTATGAAACAGCCAATAGCCGATGATGGCTTGAATGTCACGTTTCTCAAAGTTCAAGTTAATTCTGCTAATGGCCATTTTCTCACGGAGCTCTTTCTGAATAATAAAAAAAGGACTGAATGCAAGTTAAAGGCATGGAAAGGTTGCTTTAGAAGGAGGAAAGGTCACAGTTCTTGGAATTGGATGGGAGTACTTCATGCGCAAAACTTTTGGAGTGCCCCTCGAGCAGTCTATTTCCGAACAGAAGTCTCGCGTACCTCCTAATGGATGTGGCTGAGGCAATACATTCCAGGATTTATCTCCTGTTCTGCCCTTATCCCTTCTCGGTAGGATTGCAAAAAAAATTTGATGGGGTTGTCGGAGGGTTGTGTGTATTTTATACATTATCCTCTTGAAAATAACCTCTCCGTAGACATCATGCATCGAATATAGAATCTAGCAACCCTGCGGATCCTCCCCTCGCTGCTGGCGCCTGAATGACAAGCCCAGTTAGGCACCATATGTGCTGCCCTTAATAAAAGTGTCAGGGGATCCCATACTAGAGAATCTTCATCGGGAACAGACTATGCACCAAATTGTCTACAGTCATGGCCACTCACACAAATGATGGTTGACATGGTGTAACATCACTGAGGGGCTCGATAAACATGTAACACATTGACAACAAATACAAACATGATCCATGATCTGGAACATCAACTAACAGCACGATAGCAGCACGACGGGAGCTCACTGCCCTTTAAGGAGACACGGTTATTTGGTAGCAGTTTGGCGGGAAAATTCTGTCTAGCTACTGCTACTTTTAGCTTTGCCCCCCAGTGCGGCATGTACTGTCATAGGATGATGGAAGACTCGTGGACCCGCTGTAAACATTTCACGGCCGGGATGGATTCAGGCTATCATTCATGCTCAAGTAGCCTAAATTGACAGGTGAGGAAAGGGCAATGTCTATCGTGGGTGGTTATTCACCTTTAGCACGGCCTTAAAAGAGGTAAGACGAGTTCAATGGAGCTTTACAAGACGGTTATGGGTATCTTAGAAAATGCATGTCGGTAGGTAGCATTTAGATTTTGCTAGGCCTTCGAAATTCTTCAAAGTTTAGAGCAACTTATAAGTTACTTCGTTAGAAGTAACTTACAAAAGACAAAGAAAAAGAAAAATGGTATCACTGCTCCACATTCAATTTTCAAAGCACTCAGCTCCACTAAGTATAGGGTGTTCCAAGAGTATTACCGGGATTTTAGTGGTGTAGCGTTACACAACGCAATCATCAATGAACATTCAATTATAAACGGACAGCTGGAATTTCTTGCAAATGTCCATCTCGCAGGCAACATGCGCGTGCTGATCGAGGCTCCTTCCATTCCCGTGACGTGGACTTTATGGGAGGACAGCCCACGAAATTTCGTAATCCTAGGGCGAGGACAACGATTTTTCACTCTTGGGATTATTAGGAGACGGTGCAGATTACCAGCTGACATTATACGAAGTGCGACCATTTTTTACGGGTAAGCTGGTGCACAGCAATTCTAAGATATCACGGTCTGCAAATATGCACACCCATAATCTCCCACATTATCTCTGCCCTCGCAAGAAGAACAAAAGTAATCAGAAAGTTTTAGAGTACATCTCCCATAATTTTTTGCGCAGCATAGACGTATAGTAGGCAGCTAAGACTCATCTATTTCTTTCATCTTCTTTGTATTGCTCCAGAAAAACTTTATTGTGTGAAGGGGTGCCAGCTTGTGGCCAAATTTCTTGCTGGTAGGCATAAATACATACGAGGGTATTTCTTTTTATATACAGAGGCCCAGCATGGGTCAAGGTCGAAAATCAACCATAGGCAAAGCAACCCAGTTTCCAGATAATTTCACTTCAAGCTTCCTTGATTGAGTCTCGAAGGCCATCAGCATTCGTCTCCGATGAAAGACTTTTTCAATCCAAATTCATGATGAGTATGAATCATGATTCCAGGGAAACGTGTTCATTTCGGCTTGTTATGTCTATAAAGACACGGGGAGAGGGGGGGGGGGGGGGGAAAAAGAAAATTCTGGGGCTATTCAGAACAGACGCCTAGAGAAGTTTAAACAATTCCTAAAGGCTCGTCCGCACCAGGAAAGTTTTCTTGCATAGAAAATGAAAGAATATTGTAAAAGAAAGCTTTAAAAGAAAACTTTCAGAGATAGTCCACACCCGAAACTTTCCTATGCAAATTTTCTTTGCAAGTCGACTCGCAAAGAAATGGTGTGAACGTCTTTGAAAATTCCTTCTGCAAGGATTTTTCTTTTCTCCACACCGATGTTTATGAAAGTGAAGTATTCAAGATAGCTCCCATCACAAGGAAATCACAGCGAAATTCGTGAGAGAATTCAAGAATTTTTTTTACGAATGAGTGGGCAAGATTTTGAGGAACTCCTGAGACGAATTGGACCCGTTTATTTCGCGAAAGGACACTCACAAGTCCATTTCGGCTGGAGAGAGAGGCTGGTAATTACTCTGAGATTTTTGGCGAGTGGAGACGGCTTCACCAGCCTTTACCGCGTATTTCTGTCAAAATAATTCGTATCTCCCTTCATCCCAGAAGTTTGTGATGCTTTGTACAGGGTGTTCATTTTACCAGTTAACCCAAAGAAATGCATATAAGAAAGGGAATAATAATTCAGAGATACATCAAACTTGGTGACATGAGAACCAGGACGTTGTTAATGTGCAAAATGACAATCACAGTCACAACACATGTTTGAAATGGCCACCGCCATGATAAATACACAAACGTGCACGGCGAAACATTTTGCTGGACACAGACTGCAACAACACTGGCTGAATGTTTAATTCATTTTCTGCTATCGCATGATCTACAGGGTGGGCCAAATCATATAAACATATGCGAACAATCCTCACACTCTGGAAGAGTTACAACGCGTCATTTTCAGCATTCAGCCGGCGGTTTTACAGTCTGTCTCCAGCAATATGCTTTGCCATGCACGCTTGCGCATTGAACATGGCGGTGGCCACTTCTAAAATATGTTGTGACGTGATGTGACTGTGATTGTCATTTTGCACTTAACAATGTCCTGGTTCTCATATCAAACTGCATGTATGGCATGAGTTTTTCTCGTCTGAAACTGGCATTGTTCCCTGGCAGTGGGTTTTGCAATGAACTGAGAAAGTGTTTTAGGCTTTATTTTTCCATGCCATTGCCTATTCAAAGTTTTGCGCTGAAAATGAATTTACTGCATTTATCAAATAACCTTGAGTCTCTTTTACTTCCCAAACGTCGGTCAAAAACGTTCAGCGCTGCTTGCTCAATTCCTCATCGATATGTCCACTTTCATCTTCTCTGCATTCTACTAGGACTTTCAAATATTACTTTGAACTGCAGCCACCAGTACTTCCAATTCCGTGGCAAGATTAGACCAACCATCTTGCTTTCTTTTCTTGTCCTCGTACAGGACTCTTCTCACGTTCCAAAGGCACTCTTCATTTCAATATTTATCATTCAACGCAACGGTCTTTTCCCTGTCCCATTCCCTTTTCGACATTGAAATTTTCCCCTTCTCTGCAAGAAAAGTAGACTGGATTTCTTCTTTTGAAAGTCTCTTGCAAAAGGGACTCGGAAAGAAAAAATATTGCATATAAAACTTTCAAAGACGTCCACGCTTTGAAATATTTCTCAGCAAGTCGACTTGCAAAGGAAAATTGCATAGAAAACTTTCTGGTGTGAACGAGGCCTAAGGAACGGCATCAAAGAATGCGGAACTTTACCTTTCCTCTAATTTTTCTAAGGACCCACGGACAGACAAGGGGGACGACACGTGTAAGGCCCAAATGCACCAACCGTTAATTAAAAGAGGTTTCAGCACTTCGGCCTATGTCTCCACGGCAGAAACTTCCTCTGCGTGTTCCTCTTGGTACTTCGAAGGTGGAACGGCGCGTAGAGCCTAAAAGTATCAAGGAGAAGCAGTAAGTGTCTTCCCAGGGAGTATTCTAGTGTTTTTCACTTGAGTAAGATGATTTTTCAGTTGTCAAGGGTATTTTCAGAAGAGACAAGGGTGCTGGGGCCTCTGGAGACGAGCAACATCTTATTTTCCTTGGAATATTTAGGCGTTTTCCATTTGAATCAGACAATGAACCGGAAACGAAAGACCGAGACCGAAGGACCGATACCGAGCAATAGCCATGTCGGCAACGAGAAACTTACATTTAAGAAAAAAAAAAGGCTTTGAATTTTCCATTTCCCGTTGGCTCAGCGATGTGGCAATACTGCGTCGGATTCCGCAGCACAGATTCGCGTTATTGATAACGTGAGTTTGGCGCGGGAAACCTGAAAAACCCAGAAACCTGAAAAAATGTGACAACTTCATCCATTTTATTGGAAGATTACTAATGAAAACGGTTTATCTAGTCTAGCATCGTGACTAGGACATAAAATGACCCTTTTCAATTTATCGCGAATTCGGGAGCGTTCAGATCCGCTCTTCGGCAGAAAAATTATCGCCATCTCCGCCGCCGCCATTGTCATCATAGACTTCATTCGGCATTCTTGATTGCCTGCTTCCTCAAACCCGGGTGAAAAAATGTGTTGTACGGCCGCTTGGCAATGATGAGCCGTGATCCGATTTATGGAATCCTCAACGCTGATGAACAAGAAGGATTCCCCAGTGGAGAAATTGAGGATTTTCTCCCTGAATCCTTTTGGACTTGGAATAGAAGAGAGAAGGAACAGCTTGAAGTCCCTTCACTTCAACAGTCGCCATTTCTTCTATCGATTCTGGGAGGGTGATGCAGATAATCATTGCGAAGGAAGTGCTTATCCCTTGATAGCTCTGGATTTCCGGGTCGAATACGGGCCCAACTTAACTCTTGCGACATCATCTTATGTGACACTCTTGATCGAGACACCCCTTATATTCGACTGTTTGGAAACTTGGTTTTTTTTTTTTAATGCAATGATGACAAGGTCGGGACTGGCCTATTTTCAATAGGACCATCCCAAATAAGTGGAAGGATCTGAACGCAACTTTTTTTTCCCCGGGAATGGAAAAATGAAAAATGATCTTGAGCAGGTTGAAAATATTCTCGATAGGGTTGAGAAAAGGAGAGTACAGTGTCTCGCAAATGAATTCGCACCACCTTTAACATGGAGTCCATGTTTTTTACTTCCTGTTTTTTTCATCCGCAGCAGGAAGAGTGAATTGCAGTGGATTGGAGAACGTTGAAGTCAGAACGAGCCAAGAATAAATAGAATAGACGAGCCAGGAATAAATCATAAAGGAAAGTGTTTCTGCCCTTAGCGAGGAAAATGGGAATAACAAAAAACTTAACATGAAAAAAGTTTTCAGGAAGACGTGGAATGAGAAATCGCACCAGGGAAATTTCAAGAGAAACGATCAAGTATTCGTAGAAGGGAGGAAGCATACAGAAGCCTAATACAAGGAAGGATAACTATAGAACAATATCTCAGACTGTGGGTCATGTATTCCATCGCACCTACAGATTGTCAGGCATTGTACTAAATATGGAAAAAAAAAGCAAATCAAGGATGTCAACTGCCATAGCTATCTTGAAATACACAGTCCAACATAAACTAAAGCACGTCAAGTATATGACATCCGGGAAATCAGATCGCGTGACTGCCCAACCTGAAGCTTGGCAACGACCCTGTATCTGTGACCATGATCATGATGGCCATGATCATGATGGCCATGATTAAGGTCAAATTCTCTCTAGAGTTTGGGGTCTCTACTGTTACTCTTCTGCGGTGACGAGAAAGATTGTGGAAAGCGAACGAGTTTCAAAGACGGAGACTATTCTATTTACTATTCAATGAGATTCCATCCGAATTTCCTCCTGATGTGGGAGTTGTGCCCCGCTTCATCAACAAACACGAACTCTGAATGTTCCGGCATTTCCAGCATGGTGAAACGTGAGAGAACCGAGCAGCAACGAGATCCCTCATTTTAACTGTAAATCGGTGATAAAGGTACAGACGATCAAGCAACCTACATTGAATGTAAGAAGGACCTTGAAACGCGAATTTCAAACTTACCGAGAATTAACTGAAAAATCCCTTGGGGATTAGATCAAGTACTTTCAATGTCACACTTCTGCGTTTCAGAATTCTGAAGATTTTGGCAATGCTGATGTCAGCATCTGTTTCCAACTAAAATCCGAGCTTTCGGATTTTCTCGAATTATTTGTTGCTTGCTATATTCAAGCATGCGTATTTATCTACATCTGTCTGAAATACAAGTAGAGTCTGAAATAAAAGAACTAGTTCGTTCAACCCTAAATCTGACCAAAAGATGCCAAGTTTGTCCCTTTCCACCTGCTCCTTCAACCGTCACATGATTCCTTCAATGGACACCAGCTCTCTTTCCTGAAGATCACCGAGTTTCCTCTTCCGATCCCCTTTCTCGATTTCCCAAGTCTTTTAAAATCTTCTTTTAAAATACTTCGCACAGTCCCAAGCAGGACGCAAAGGTCTTCACTGATCTCTGATTCTTCAGGAATTCAAATCGCTCGCTCGCGATTCTGAATCGATCCTCGAAACTGATGACCTTTGGCAGTACTGGTAAGCGCGACCTGAAAAAACGACGGAAGCGACATCTGAATCTGAGAATGGAACTCCTGGTTTCTCTGTCAGTCCGCTATACCACCCTCACCATGCACCGTCATTGAAGTCAATTTAAAAATATTGTATATGAAAAAGGTATGCTATCTACAAGAGTAATTATAACCAATCATCAATATTTGCATCAATATCATCAATAGTTGCATCAATATTTGTTTAAATTAATTGCATATGAATTAAATTGTGGTGCCAGTAATGATTTTTTAAATTTCTTTATGAAAGCTGTGTTTTTACTTTCATTAGCTAAACTTCTTCTTTGAAAAAGTAGGTTTCTACGTCGTAATGCGAACATTCGGAAGACTGTGCGTCAGCACGAAGCTTCGCCGAAAGTCTCCAGTTATACCTGTACTATCTTTCCGAACTTATTAATATTGTGCAAATCATAACTTACAGATGTGGTAAACTTGACGTAAACTTCGTTCAGAAAAATTTCACGCAACAGCATATTAATTTAAAACGAATGTAAAATTCGTACTCTCAGAGCAGCACGGTGAACCCGAAAGTCCTTCTTTGCCCCAGCCATCCTCAAACATCCTTACACAGAGAGAAATAACACGATATTGTGTGTCATTTGACGCATGTATATGTGTCATGAGAGGATTCTTCATACACAGAAGAAATCAGTGTGTCAAATGACGCACAAAAGTGGGTCCAGGATCGTCTGAGTGACACGGAATAATGTGTCATGAGGCTGGGCACATTTAAATGTGTCTACTGATGACGTAAGATGTGCCAAATGACATGTTTCAGTAGGTCAAAACTCATGACACATCATTCCGTGTCACCCAGACGATCCTGGACCCACTTCTGTGCGTCATTTGACACACTGATTTCTTTCTGTGTAGCCATCCTCTCGCGTCCTCCTCGTCCCGCCATCCTCCATCGTATCCCCCCATTAAGTCGCCTGTATCGTCTATGATGAAGGACTCAAAGGAAGCTCGCTGCTGATAGGCCTCTGCTCGGCGTCTTTTCATTTGCATTTATCACATTTTCAGCAATTGTACCCGTTCCTGAGGAAGCTCATATTCATTACAATCTAGATATGCTGGTAGGTTACTTTGATGTTTGGGGATATGCACGTCAGCGGAGACGGGGGAAAAAATTGATTCGGTGACAGGAATTCCTCGTGTGAAATCCCGGACTGGCTGGGATATATTACATAATGGGAAGAGGAACTAATGGAATGGGGAGCGGCTGGGGCCTATTCCCATAGAATAACAATGAGAAAAAGGCGGATATTAATGCATTCTTCGCCTGATATCGAGAAACATCGGAGCGGAGACCAGCTGAAAGACTGAGAGCAGACATCCGGCCTTTTCTTCCCTTCCATTCTGCCTTTCCCCCTCTCTCACTTATCGTCTCTTTTCCACCATAAAAGAGACGCAGGGAAACGCGTCGATTCCGATCACCGAATACTGATGGTGCTGCAGCGATTTGAAAAGGAACGCATCAACTCGAGAGAACAGTTAAATTGAGGAAAATCATCCACAGAAGATGGACTCCCTTCGACTCAGTTCACAAGGAAAAACTGGGGAAGCGAGAGAAGAAAAGGGGACAGAATCCGATTTCCTTCCCCCAGTCAATATTATTCCAAATCCTGCATGAGATTTGCATCGGACAGCAGTTCCCGAGCAAAGGAAATCCCAAATCTTTGTCTTCCTTGATTTATCCCGCTCTTCTTTCTCTTCTCTCTTGATTTCAATCACGGCACCATCTGGCACACGGAGAAGAATCTCGAGGGAGATGTCGAAACGAAGATAAACACACATAGGGTGTTTTCGGAATTAGTTGGAAAATTCCTCAGAGAAAAGGGCTGACATTCGATAGGGTGGATGGCCTTTCCTTGCGAGATGGAGGGAGTTTTCGCTCGAATGCGAGAAGCCATTATGTAGAGCCGATGCACGTATTATTATGGTTCCATTATCCATGCAAGTTCCCTTCAATGTCCTGTTTTCTGCATGGTTGGCCTCACTCCCCACGCAATAATGGACCAAGCCTTCCAACGCCTCCTCCCTTTTTTATTTAAAAAAAAGAAAAAGGCGCTCTATCGCGAAAACGAAAAAGAATTGGTTTTCCGGGAAGAAAAATGACTTTGACCTCTGAACAGCAAGGGGAAGTCAGCTGCATCTTTTCACCCTTTCACTTTCTCTTTCTTCTTTTTTTCGCTTCTATTCTTTGGGAACAAAGGAAGGATCTGAAGAAGTCGTCAATCTCAAGACTTTTTTTTTCCCTTCAAGAGCCCGAGCAATATGGAGATCCATAAACCCAAATCCACCAATTGCAGGGCCTTACAATGGCCGAGGAAACTCCCAACATTGTGTCATTATTTCCGGGGGGATCGTCTCATCAAAGGCCCCCATTATGCCATATCTGGCCCTGTCATTACGGCGTCCGCAAATAATGAGAAACTTGGAGATGCAGCAGGCTCAAAAGGTCTACAGTGGGAGTCTCCAGGGACCGCGAAAGAGCAGCATATATCGATATGCATGCATTGAGGTCAAAGGCAGGAGGGAAGGATGGAAGACTTGCTTATGAGGAGCAAGTCTTCCTCCGAATGCATGTCATCTCTGGTGGGAAGAAATCTATCTCGGCCTCAGTGGGTCCCTGGGGAATGAAAGAAGGGTGGCGACTGCATCCAAACGTATCTGATTGCTTCCCATCACATCAGAGTCCTCCCTATATATGTCCTATATCCTCCATCTCATTTCACCGAAAATGCATATATGCATGCGTTTGGAAATCACCTCCAGACGAAGAACATTTTGGTGAAATGGACACTTTCTCCCTCTTTTCTCTCTCTCCTAGATAGACGAAAGTCCGGCCGATAAGCCTTCGCATGGCAATCGAGAGAGACTTTTACGGATCACGATTTTCGTGACTCTCTCCTCGGTGCCACCATAAAGCGCTGTCGAAGGAAGAAGAGATACTCCCGAAAGAAAGACTTCACGGGATAAACTGTCAGTCCCGAGAGGGAAGACATCTGCTCTCGGGAAAATGGAGTCGTCTTGCCCTTTGAAATGCTCATCAATCCATGACATGTTAAACAAGGTAGAACCAAATTCAAGTAGAGTTGAGCTGTCATTCCGTTGTAACTATTGAGCACACATATGTGACGATATTCCTCCAGGCTATTATCCAGGAAGATCTCTCATCTTAAGATTTGCAATAGAATTAGCTCGAAAGCAATATCTCAGCGAGCACAGTAAAGTAAGGGTATGGGATTCCTGTGTAGGCTGTCAAAAGCAAATCCCCCAAGCTATTCGGGCTGATTTCTCTCCTTTGTCATCTAATCTCTTTCGTGGCGTGGGCGAGGCCGTATGCACGTTACGGCTCGAGGCCCATGGGGATGTATGTTTCACGGGGGAAGACATAATCGAATCATGGGAGGGACTTGGGGATAATTATTGCTCTATTCAGAGGCACAACTGCGGGTCGTTACAAATCCTTTCACCGGCGCGACAAAGACGCTAAGAGCCCTCTCTCCCCCTCTCTTTTCTCCTCAAACTCTCCCTTTTCGGGAAGACTCGGACAGACAGACACACACACACACACACACACTCCAGTCTGTCCGAAATAGCTGTAACCCAGGGAGAACGCAGCTTAAGCTCTTCCTTTGGATGGAACGAATGCTTTTGGATTCCAGCGCTAACCAGTCGCATAGAGGCACCGAGGATCTCCAGAGAGCATTTTCGGGAGCCATCAAAGGGGTGAAAATCCGTTTCATGCCCTCTCTTAGCTCTCTCCCCCTCGTTTCTCGCATGCAGTAACTCGACGTCTCATGAAGATAGATGAGCCTCCGATCTTCGATCGGAGCTCCTTCCATCATCATTGACTTCCTGGTCAAGAACATATTCCTACTGCATATCGTATAGGAAAAACGAAACTTTCACGTTCGTTTTCACCTGGGAAATCAGCATAAAGATAGGCAATTTCTATTCATCACGAACAGTCCCGCAAGAAAAGGAAACTGTGATGTTGACTCGCCTTCAGTATAGTGAAGGAGTATGAGAAAACTAAAAATGAAAACAGTTCGGAATTCAAACTGACTGACGCCGTGGAAATTCTCCTTTCCCTGTCTCCAATCTGCTTCAGCGATATTTTTTCCTCTACAAAGACACTAAAAAGGATAAATCCTTAAGACACAGGAGAACCCAAATTGGAGGCGAAAAGAGGGGGTATATAGTATCAATTGCCAAGGGTCTAGGGGCCCAAAATGGGAATGGACACAGAGAGAACGCGAGGGGAAACTGCTTCGGCGCCTCATTTCGGGGAGAGGGGGGGGGGGGGGGAAGGAGGGGAAAAAGGGGCAGAAGTGAGGGATCTCCACAGTGCCCCCCTCCATCCCGCCTCCACTGTCTCAATGTCTCCTTTTTCCTCGCGTTTCCATGATACTACTACTCCTACGTAGACGAGGACAGAGGTCTGGTCATGTCCTTGAATCTGCCCTGCTCAAGTCTCCAGCTCTTCGTCTTTCTCCTCCCCTGTGAGTCTTGATAGTCAGAGATCCTCCTTCCTCGTATCAAATACATGTAACTCGTCTTAAAGATTTACGACGGGGTACTAAAATGAACATGGACCTCAGTGAAATGGAATGGAATCAAAAGAGAGCCGCCAGGCAGGGGGCGTCGTACGGGAAGAAAAGGTTTAGCCCCAATTTTTTTTTATACCTAACAATATATTCAACTTTTACTCAGGAATCTGTCTTGTACCTTCATATCCGACTCATCTCTTGCCAGAAAAAGAAAGAATAGTTCGAGACCGCAATACAAAGGGGACACAGCGAGGGCTTTATACGCCTGGATGGCAGGCCGCATGAGAGTCGGAATCTCCAGCGGGCCTACTCATCTCCCAGGCAGAAGGGTTTCCCAGGGAAAAGTCCTTCGCATTAGCGACAGCAGGTGAATTTATTTGGCAAAAGAGGGCTTTTCGGGAGAACGAACATGGGACGAAATCCTACAGGAAAATATTTACAGCTTAAATGACAACGCCAAGAAGCATGAAGAGTCCATATGTCGTCCATATCCGACGTGCCGAAATATCTTTTCTGCTTGCTACTTAGCACAGACTCGCCCTGAGTTATACGACAACGTCATTGGCTTCGTTTTATAGTTCAGCGAGCAGACCGGTGCTCTGTTGCGTAAAACTCGATTCAACGTGACGCTTCCTTGCGAAGAACCGATGCGGTTCTGCACGACCCAGTTTCATCTCTCGCACGTGACTATGAATCCCGAGGCACAAGAAAATTTTTTTTTTTTTACTTCGCTGTGTAGCAGCGACGAAGACTTCGACCTGCCTATCTTCTGCGTCTCAACTACCAGCCTGCTCCATATTATCAAGCTCGTCTGCGATAAAGTAAGGGTGCATGCTACGAACTTACTAAATCAAAGAGGCACTATCTACGTCCGTAAAACCATATCGCCTATGAATTATGAATCAGGAAAAAAAAAGATCGAAATTCCGGTTGGGCTGAGTACGACGGGAAGATAAGGAGGAACAACGGAGAAGACTAGGGATGAGAATGATAATGATGCTCGTGATGGAGGATGGTAATTCGCGTGTGCGATATGGGTCCTTTCCTTCCCTCCTTTCAATTATGACTCGAAAAAAGGAGAGAGAGGGAAAAAAAGAAGGAAGGAAGAGGTAATCAGGGTGTCATCGCTCTTTCCCAGCACGTCCTCGGCAACAAATGAGGCCCGTCAAATCTCACTTTCGTGCTCCATTCCTTCCCCGACTTGAAGTATACAGGAAGGTATGGCGGATCAGGGCTCATTAATTGCTCTTTCTTCCCACTCGTCGTGGCTCGCTTCTCCCCCCTGCTCATTCAATTACGGATTCATCGGGTGGGGATCTGGGTTGTAAATGAGATCTCCTGAGATTGAGTCCACGTGCGTTCTTCCAATGCTCTCTTGACATATTACGCGGTCATGAGGGGATCAAAGCCTGCCTAATCCGCTGAAGGACTTCTATTCCTGATAATCAGCGTTATTAGCAGACTGCAGGCAAACAGAGATATTTCATTACAGAGGCGGAAAAACCATTGCGCCCCTTCGGATTTTCACAATTGTATTGTTTCATTTGGTAACTAAGTCATTTAGAATCAGCTTAATTTAAAAAAGGATATTTAGCTCTTTAGATTTAAGAAAAATTGCATTTACGTTCATTCCAAAATCAGGTGCTAAAATTGTTAGTTAATTATATTGTTTATTGCTAATAAACCAACATTCGCGAGATTGACATCGGAGATAGTTCTAACCTAAGATGACCATCTTATTAAGCGAAAGACTTGCGGCGGATCGTTGAGCACGATTTCGAAATATTGGGCAGAAATGAATGCCAGGTCGCGGACAGGACAAATTCAAGAAAATGTACGGAGACGACCTTACTTGAGAAACGCTTGAAGGAGAAACCAAGAACAGATTTCCGCCTTATTTCTGGTGTGTCCAAACTACGTTCTGGTAGAACTTTATTTTTTCGCATATAAGTTCGGACACGCACGTCATTGAAATTATTGGAAGCTATAAGGCTGCGATGGTCATAATCTTTATCACACTCATACCTTCTCATATTACCCAACCGAACGCAAAAAAAAGAAGTATCTGGGTTGTACCACTTAGGGGTGACGAGCGAATTACAATCCTATCCCGGCTTAACTGTCTGAACATTGGTGGTTTTACCCCAATATTTTGATATTCCTCCTGCGGCCTTATGACGTGACTTCATGCAATGACGTGATGAGCGCAGTTTTTCAAAGCGACAAGCCACAATTACAATCGGGTAATAACTGGCTTATACGAGGAAGCTTTAAGTTCGTGGAAAGGTCCTATAACTCCTTTATTCCTTGGCCTACAGACGCCAATTTTGGTGAGGATCCTATATTGGGTCTTGGGTGTGCAGGGGACGATTTCCTTGATTATTGCCTTCTTCCCCAATTTTAATGGACTCTTTGATTTCCCTGACGAAAATGAACAGGGCATCTAATAAAACGAAATTGCAAATTCAGAGTGCCATCGAATTTTATGTGACATCGGGGAAATGGGCCAAAGAAAAATTCGGCATATTGCGTGCTGCAGCCTTAGGAACAAGCACTCCGGCCTGCTCGATGGTATTCTCTACAAGCAAAAACGGTTGAAACAAAAAAAAAAAAAACAAAAAAAAAACAAAAACAAAAACAAAAAACAAAAAAACAAAACAAAAAGGGAAGGTCATCAGGCACGGCGCAAGGCCGGTTCAGCCATTGATTGGTCATCAAGGTCAAGGTGAGGAAAAGAGTGCAAGAAACCCTTCAGGGGATCAGAGAGAGACAATTCGTGAAATCTCTAATGATGCATAAAGGCATTTCCTTGCCAATTCTACTTTATCAACTAATGTTAATGATTCACTCGATTCACCCCTGTTGAAGATTTTATTGTAAACCATTTGCGCCACTGGAATGCCTAAGTGGTTCCTAAGGAATGGTATATTTTCCCCTCTTTCACGCAAGATGGCAATAAAAAAATATTTTTCAATTAAAATAATAATAATAAAAATTTGCGGATAAAGGCAATAATAAATAACAATTTCTCCTGCACTCCCAAGGCCCCATTTAGCACCTCCACCAAAATTGGCATCTGTAGGACAAGGAATAAAGGAGTTATAGAACCTTTCCAATAACTTTTTGACGCTACCACGTATAGGTTGAGGAAAAAGTTCGTGCGCCGTTTGCGACGTTGAAGGTGAAGGTACAGTGCCACCGTACCTTCACCTTCAACGTCGCAAACGGCGCACGAACTTTTTCCTCAACCTAGTATTATTGTGACCCTTTATAATAGTATATAATGGTTGAAGTAATAACGGACCATCATTTCACTCAAAAGTTTGAGCAAATCACTACCTGAGCCAAAGAAATGTGAACTTCAAGGTGGTGCAATAATTTTGGCCAATACTTTACATGAACTGGATTGGAATTTCAAATATCGCCGCAGACAATGAATTTCTTTTTTTTATCACCAGGAGGTCTCAAGTGTTGTACGAAACACCGTGAAACACCGTCGAAGCATATCCAGAAACAGCTAAGACTTGTGTCACTTCTGGCAACCGTTGACCGGACAAAACTAAGATTCCAAGGAACAAAGGCATGTTCATGGCTAGTGGCTCTGGTTTTGCAGAGGCTGTCCAGCAAGATTCTTAAGCAAGATTCGTGTAACCTGAAGGTCAAACTTTCCATCGTTTCAGGACAAAGGGCCCATCACCCTGGGCCACGTGCCTATTCAGTGAGGGCGTGATGGCCCTTCAAGGTTTCGCGGATCCGACAATAGCATCTGCAGTAACGCTGTCGTGATTCAGCAGAATCTTACTTTCCATGTTAATTTATTGCTTGCCATTTACGAAAGTTTGTGCTGGTTATTGGGAGAAACTTTTCGCTGTTAGAGAAACTTAGCAATATTGTTCAATTGCCTGTTTCACCATATTCCGGCATTTCATTGAATTGCCTACTTCGTGAAATGGCGGGCTTCACAATCTACCTACTTCATAATTATGCGCCCACGTCTCTCATAAGGGTAGGGACTTACGTTAAGCGTTCATCGTGGTCGAGGCATCTTCAATATATTCTTCGGAGTGTCTTTGAGAGAACCAAAACCGCGTGGGTAATCACATCAATCACGGTCTGCCCTGATCTGCTCATCGCCGCGTGGCGGAATTATCGCAGGGTCTCAGGGCTTCTCGGAACAATGCTCTCCAGATTCCATTTCTGGAAAGAAACAAAGCAGAAACAAGGCATGTCTAACGCCATTTATTTTTTATTATCTCAATAATTGATGTTTTTATTTTGTTCCCATTCTCCATCTCATGCCAGCAATGTTTTTGGGGTGCAATTTTCCTCGTGTTTCTTTTAAATCAGTTATCCCAGTCGATTTTTCCCTGGGCACTAAGCCCAATGGGGCCCTCTTCGCCAGAGACCGTGGGATTAGATTAGTCGAAGGGACCTTTCGTGACACCTCGCTTGTCCCGGTTAAAGCCGAAGGGAAGACCGAAAAAATGGGAGGAAAGAGTAGTAAAGAGCATTCTTTCGAAAGGGAATCGTATAGAACAAAAGGAGGGAGATTATCTTGATCGCCCCAGAGACCTTCGCAGGGATTGACAGAGGAGAGGGAGGAAACGAGGACTCCCTATTAGCAGGGCTCTTCTTCTTACTTCTTTTCCTGTCTCTGCAGACACACCCATACACACACACACGTACGTCGTGGAAGGCTTTATTCGAGGATCTCTTCAGGAATGGCCCTCCCTCCCTCCCCCTCCCTGTCCTCTCATCTAATGACGATTCATTGTCTGATCACCAGAGCTAGGATCCTGACCCATTGCTGAGGAAGGAAGACGTAATACGACTCCTCTAGATCCACAGCCTTTGGACAGAGAATTACTAGCATGAAAATATTAGAGAACAGTATCTATACGACTATATTACAGTGTTTGTATGTGTGTGTGTGTGTGTGTGTCCTTTATGCACGGCCACGCCTCGGATCCCATTCCGGCCAAACTTCGCAAGGCTTTCTCATTTGGTCCGGGGATGGTCATAGGTTAGGTGGCGTTTCAAAATTCGGACCCCCGGAGTGCAGATTTGACCGATTCACTACTACAGACTCCCCAAGGAGTCAAAATTTTAGGGGCTCATTAAAAAAATATAAGTTGTAACATGCAGCTTGCTACTGGATTTTTTTTTGCAATTGGTTGAGTAGTACCTCGTAAAAGCTAAATATTTTAAACAATTTCTAACCGGGGTTGCCAAAGAGGCAATAAAACAATATTAAACCTCAAATATGGGACATACACAATATTCACCAGTGCAACGCCGGGTACCTCAGCTACTATTAGATAAAGGACTTGGGCATGAACTGATATCAGCGTCGACTCGCATGAAAACAACCGTTAATACATGAAAGTGAGAGCCTTCAAATGAAAACAAAACTTGATAATGAAAATAAGATGTATAGCAAAGCGGGTAAATGTATACCCAGGTTCAAAACCCTTTAACACTTTCCAAAATTATAAAAGGAAAGGCATATTTGAATGCACTACCTGTACTTTTATTCTTTAATCTTACAACAGAACCAGGGTTCAGCAAGGGGGATCCTTTTTTCCCTTTCCTTTTGCCAGTTACTTTGATCTTTTTCAGATAGTGAGTCACATATTCAAGAAGTCCAATCTTCTCTATCTGAACTGGCAGTGCGTCTGTCAGTGAGCTGCATAGATTTAGGATCTATGGGACTTAATTTCCATATATCTCTGGTGCTCAAAATGCAAATCAAGGGCGCGGATAAGTTGTTTTTTCTCCTCCTCTTGCTTTTGCCTTGGAGTTACAGTAAAACCTCGCAATACGCTCGGGATGCGTTCCTGAAAAACCGAGCGTATAGCGAGCGGATTGGGAGGTAGAGTCATAATGTATAACGAGCGTAAAACCGAAATAGCGTGCGGCGAGGTATTACTGTATTTGCATCAAAGTCGGAGGTTTCAAGTTTCAATGTCAACATCTGCATATCAGATAAGAGGGGAAGTGGTTAGCTCCATCACCCGTGAATAGATGAGAAGGGGGTATAAAGTTACAAAATCCTGAACTCGTACAAAGCCTTGTGAGTTCAGGATTTTGGGAATCATGAAGGGGTACAGCTGGAAAGACCGAAATTTTAAAAATATTTAGGTAAAAAAATTGGATTTTCTTATGTTCCTTCCCTCCCTCCTCCCCCCTTATTTTTTTTTTAGCGAGTTTTATTTTCAATAGCTCAAGGAAAACCAAGGAAAACCAATCATTTGCACAATCACAAAAAGAATCCTGCGGTAATGGTAGCGATGATATTTGTACCATCTAGTAGCTATGACAAAGATGTACGCAGTACCATTAACATTTACGTTATTATTCTCAACAGGAAATAACTCAGAGGGGAAATACATTCACCCGAACACTCAGGTGAAGTGTATACTCAAGACCGTATTGAGTACCGTATCTATTCATCTGTCATTTAAAAAAATGTTCAAACGATAGATGTGATAGAAATGAGACGCTTCCAAAGATGAAATTTTGCATGCTGCGTATAAAATTACCCCACCTTGATACAACAATAATCGATATTATATATGAGACGTATTCACAATTAACCCTCATTAATCCGGACTCTGTATTGGTGATTTTGTTTGGATTAACGGCTCGTTCGGATTATCGAGAACCTGCCCGCGTTACCATTAATTTTTCTTTTTTTTCCTGGAGAAGTAAACTGCACCTCCAAAGTGCAAAAAACGCCTTTATATATTTTTTTGCATGAGCATCGGAGAACTTGGACTATGTTCTTTCCATCAGCCACATGAAGCTTACCACGACACTTTCTTTCAATATCCGATGCTGTCGATGTTGGAAAAAGTTCAAATGCTTGCCTTTCACCTAAGGCCTCGTCTACACCAGAAAGTTTTCTTCTCACAGACGATGAAAGAATGTTGAAAATAGAAGAATTTTTTTCGATAAACATTTATAAGAAATCTCCCAGAGCATATAAAACTTTTTTTCTTTGCAAGTCAAGGAAAAATTTATGTTGTGGACGAGGCCAACGTTTTTCTCAAACGTTGGCCTCGTCCACACCAAAACTTCAAAACTTTCAATTCGCATACCTCATTACTCGATTCCAGGAAAGGTTGGAAATTGGATGTTTTCCCTCATTTTTTTTTCACCCTAAGGGTGAGGAAAAGTGAAGACAAGAGAAAGAGAAATGGAAATATTTTCTTTCCTGTTGTATCATATGCATCTTGCTAGCTAGTCCGGATTAACGGGGGAGAATGGCCCGGGGGATAAAAACATTTATCCGGATAAAAGGAGATTTGTATTATTGGTTCTAAGGGATTTCTGCCGGGAAGATTCCTGATATCCGAAAGATCCGGATTACCGGCGTTCGGATTAACAAGAGTTGACTGCATGTCCCCCCTTTCCCCCATCGTTGCACTTTCTGAAACATGAACTTTGTCTCTCGTTGAAGGCTTGGGTGGATACGTGTCGGAGGTGAGGGTAAGCCCGGAAGTGGTGAGATCGGGTGACACAATCACCTTGGAGTGCATGTATCAAGAGAATCAAAAAGTGGATTCCGTGAAATGGTTCCGAAAAATCGACGAATTCTTCACTTACACACCGGGGAAATTGGATCCCATCCGACTCTTCGATCTTCCTGGCGTCCACGTCGACGTAAGATGAAAAATTTTAATTCGCCATCATTAATTTATAGAACCCCATTCCGACGAACCAGTTCGTTGTTCTGGGCACGACAATACAATAATTCGTTCACCCATTGAATATTGAATTTAAAGTGGGTTGATCATACCGCCACTTTTTCACGAGCACATACAAAGTATCTGATTGCATTTCCCAGAATACCAGGTGCTGCTGTAGGGCCTCACTCGGATCCAGATAACTATCTCTCAGATGCTTCGCTGCCGAATCAATAGAAAGGAAATGGGGGACAAAGGAAAAGAATCAGGCAGTAACCTAGAGGAATGGGGAGGCCCAGAATGGCCAACGTGAACATGAACATATGACCAACCTTACACTCGTTCTTGCTACATGAGATCGTACCGTCAGGGAAAACATTAAGGATGTCCAGAAGTGGACTACGAGAATGATCAAAGAGGTAAGGGGACTTTCCTGTAAGAGGAGGGACAGTACTCGCTCGACAGAAGGTTAACGAGGGGGGCCCTCCTCATCCAGGCAGCGGATTAGCGTCGGAGGAAGGGAGGGCACGTGCCAAATGTACTTGCCCTCATTTTTCAGAAAAAGAAGCTGAAGTAAGATGGAAAAGACGCATGAAATGCATGAGAACAGGGTCCCAGAGCTCTAGTGTCCTCCCCCCTCCCGCCCCACTTTTTCCATCCAAGCTACGGTTATGCATCCAGGCATTTAAAATCATTAATGGAATTGATATCGTAGATGCGTAGAAGTTCCAGTTCGATGACAGCAACATAACGATAGGGAACCAATTCAAGAGTAAACCCCAGGTGAGGTTCAGATTGCGACATGACTTCTTCACTTGTAGAATATTGAACGCGTCAAATGCGTGATAAAAGTGATAGAGTTGCGGTTGCCCTTCGTGGGAGTCAGCTTTAAAGAGGAGGCTTAATGCCTTTATGAACAAAGCAAAAAACAGAGCAAAGTAGATGCAAGTAGTAGGTGAATATTTCCCCCCCCCCCAAAAAAAAAAAAAAAATTAATAACTATGGGAGGGGTAGGCCTATCTTATGATACACGAACGCTGCTCAACATTAGAAGTCCTAATGGGCAGAAATGCCTCTTGACGTCCTAAAACCTAAAACCTTAAAACCTAGATGCGTCGGATAGCCCTGTCAAGTAAGACTGGAAGGTCTTCCTTGGCTGTTTGTTTCCCTTAAAAAAGTTTCAAGGACGCTTTTTCACCCTCCTCGGATAGGAAAAGAAACGTGATTTCTAACACGTCCACCATCTCCCCTGCTTTGCGGTCTCAATGTGAGCATGCTTGGCGTAGGCCCAGTCCGATAAGGATTAACGTTACACTTAATCTTAGATCTGATGAGAAACTCCAGAGCTGTTCAGGCAAGGCAATATGTGCGAAGGCGCTAGACCTACATGGAGTGGAAAGAAAAATGTAGCCATGGCAGGATCTAAAGCAACGTTCAATAAAATGCTCCCTTGAGAAAGGAGAGTGGTTTGTCCTGCTTACGTCATCCTATGGGAGACGGCGTTGGCGATGCAACTGCCAATCCGCGAGACAGAATGGAGGCTATTCCTCGAAGAAGAATGCAATCGAAAAAGAGGAGTGCTCTCTTTGGTAATCCCCCCATCCCGGGTATATTCAACGGGTGAACGGCAGACTCTATTTCAGGTATTCAAATATGTTGAAAAGATGCTCCTTTCGCTTGTAGGCGACGCGGTCGGACGCTCGAGTTGTGACGCTGCGGAATGTGTCGCTGGAGACGTCCGGGATGTATCGCTGCGAAGTCACGGATGCCGGTTCCTATGCCGTTGCCTTTCAAACAACCAACATCAGCGTCTACGGTCAGTCCCTCTCTCTCCCTTTTTCTTTGAGAGAAAAACCAGACTCCCGTGACAATAGCCAGGATCAATGCGAAGCCCTCGTCAACGCTAGCGGGAATACGATCCGTTCAGTATCACGAATAATGCTTCACCATTATTCACGAATGCGGTTCATTTGATTTTGAAACATTTCGTCCGATTAAAAATGATGTAATTTGAAATGAGCAAAATTCTCAGGGCGATAGAATGACTTGACACTCATCGCTACACTCATTGACGCGAGCCATCCCGACGCACGTCGTCCCTAGCCGTCCTATTCTCCTCTTCCGCTTTCGTGACATCCACCATAATTTTACCCGCATTACGACGGAGTACTCAAATGAGGCTCCCCCCTGGACCGGGCTAAGCCCTGCTTCTTTCTTTCCCTCCTTTCAAAGAGGAAGAGAAGTGGGAGAATGATAAAAGGGTCTGGAGGGATCCATACTGCGGGGAGGAATTACGCATCCCTAATCTCGTCAGCAGAGTGCGGAGGACCAATTAGTCTTTGTGGATGGGTTTAATGATTACAATGTTGCTTTAATGAAACATGAATCCGAATCTTTTTCCCTCTCCTTTTCCGCTATAAGAAAGAAAAGATCGATTCGCCCAGAGGAAGAAGGGAGACAGAGCACCCAGAGGTGAAAGATGAAAGATAAGAGAAGCATAATTTATAAATGTGGGCTCATGCATGTCAAGGAGAGATCATCTCCGGCGCTATCGCCCTCTTAGTTTTTTTTCCCACTTTTTTCTCCATTTCATCCCATTCCTTTCCTTTCGCGGCCCGACGTCCGCTCCCGGGAACAGAAACAAGCGCTGCATACCAATTGAAACAAACCTCTCCCCCAAGCTTCCCCCTTGGCTAATCCGTGACACTTCCACGGAAACGGCTGCTGCGTCTCAAGCCTTCTAGTTCACGATCTGTTCGCACCCTTTATCGCAGCGGTTCTCGAACTTTTCATGTATGTTATGCACCCCCTATCGATTTCGACTTTTGCGTCGGGTCCCCCCCGCCCGCTTCATTCTGAGAATAGCATCTGAACATAAGCAAGCCAAACCTGTTTTAATAAAGGATAGACAAAGGAAACATTCGTTATATAATTAATTTTAAAAAAGGAATAAATAGGAAATAGGGAATAGGTGGAAATAGCTCATTTTCAACATCCATAAGGTACCGACCTATATTTAATCTTTATTGCAGCTAATGAAGAAGGAGAAATTTCATACTCCCGACAGAGCTGTTGATAATCTTCTTCGATGCTAAGTCAGAAAGTTGGGCAAGGACTTTACGGTAATTTGAACGACTGTCCATGAGTGTGAGACGCTCATTCTGCTTCAGGCTCTCCTCCATAGAAAACGAAGCACCAACGCTATCCCACGTAACACAAGATATTCCAGCAACGTTTGGGAAACGTTGATGAACAATGTTGCTTCTATGTGCAAATGTCCAAAACGTCAATGTTGCTCGAATGCTGCGAAAGAACATTGCATTGATGTTGCAAATCGTTACTTATTCATTACATATACGTTGCAGAAACGTTTCAGCACTTATGTTGCTGCAATTTTGATGGAAAACGGTCCTTCACTAGCACCTAATCTGGACTTATATTCGCATTACTATCCGGAAAGGCATAGGCTTCACTGGCCCTGAACTGGACTGATATTCTGCAAATATTGCATTTTTTCTTTCATCATTTCGTACCATATACTTTATCCCTTTACACAGAAGTTCCCATCAGCAGGACGAAGCCTGTACTGGTCTAGCTCCTGCCCATGCATAATGCAGTATATGTATCACGTATAGGCAGGAGACACGGTACATGTTGGGGGATAATCTCCCCCTGGATGTGCTAAGTATGGTACATTTCAGGAAGAGGTCCACCCGCACTGTCCTATTGAGTGTCGCGTATTCAGTCCATCTATCCCTCAGGATGAGGAAATGAAGGATCAAGGAAAGAACAAAGACTCTCTACTATAGTTTTCAATGTCCTGTAGGACATGATCGATGGGCTCTCGGAAAGGGTTCTTCTTGGGAATATGAGTTTGCTTTTGGGCTAGATCCCATTAATCTGTCTCGAATATGAAGATAACAAGTGATGAAGTGTCCGTGTTCATTCCTATAATGAGGCAATGCGAGGCATATGGCAAGGTACTAAACATGCGGGACGATTCCAAGGAAAGGGAGAAGGACACTTTCGTGTACCGTTTCTAAAAGCGAGACCTGCGTCTCCATCTCGTGGCAAGGAGGAAAACTTTACGATTCCCTAAAAAGTTTAAGTTCATGTTGTAACAGAATGTTGTCGCTATGTTGTCAATGTTCAGAATGTCAACGTTCTCTCAATGTTGATAGCAAATGTTGCAATAACATTCGTAGAAGTGTCGCAGCAACATTACATGTGAAAACGTTGAAGCAATGTTTTATCAATGCTGTGCATCAACTTGCAACATAGAACAACATAAGCAACATTTCGGAAACGTTTCATCAACATACTGTGTTACTTGGGTACGCCCAGAATTCAAGTTTCGAAACCGAAGCATAATTCTGAGCCGCGGTATATCTGCGCGAGGGGATTATATATAGTCTTTTATTCCAGGAAGAAGGGCTGAAATAAAAACATCGGTTTTGTATTCCAGGAAAAAGCGGCCAGCGAACCCTCTCTTCCCTTCCAGTAAACCATGTCCAGCTACTTCTGTTTAAATCTCCTCGAAACTCCTTGACTCGGCTGAGAAGGAATGTGAAAAACTTTCAGCAAAAATAATTAATAAGAATATAAGTAATTAATTAATAATTAATAATAACTCTACAAAGCACTCCAAAATCAATTCAAGAATGGAAAAGTCCTGACCCTTTCGCGCCCCCCCCCCTAATTTTTGAGAACTGCTGCTCTATAGATTTGACCAAATTTTATATTATATTCGCTAGAGATAATGCCAGATCCTGCGATAGACAAAGTTTCACTCCAAAAAATCTATAAGTAAATGCCATAAAGACGAAGGAGAAACTCGGAAACGTGTACACAGTTTCAATTACTTCTGTTCTTTATTTTGTTTATTTATTTTTCTTTCTCTGTATTTTCTTTATATTCCATTTTAAGATTTCATTCTTGCTCTTTTTCGCTTACTGCTCCTTTTGCATGCATTCATCACTCCAACTGGATGTAATTCGACGGAACTCAGTTGCCGAAAATCGTCAAAACAATGAACTGGCTCCATTTTCGGAATTGACTGGAGACATGGGATGCGACCGTATTTCTCTCGGATCCGCCCAGTCCCCTTTAAATGGATGACAGTACTTCTCGTTGAAGATATCTTTGGAGATTAAGAGCAGAAGAATGAGAAGACCATAATGTGAAACATCTCTTGGCTCATTGCCCGGTATCAGGGCTTTGAAAGCGATCAATTTCTTCCTGCTCCGCCCCCGTTTTCCAACGAAGAGCCGACTCGGCGACGACTTTCTCTCTTCCGACCTAGTCACGGACTATCGGAATCGAATCCAATCAAGATTGATACTTCGCAAAATATCAACGGCAGTGCGGCAAGCTGTCAGGAAAATCCCTGCCATATTACGAGCTCTGCCTTTCTGCGTCATCTGTGTCACTAGCGCTAGGTCTGGGGTGTACACATCCGGCGACGAAAATCGATCAGAAAATCCGAAAATGAAGGCTCCGAGACGAAAACTGTCTACTAATGGACGGGACGGGAGGATAAAGATTCTCTTCCCCCCTTAATCGTATATTGATGGAACACCCCACTCCACCCTCCTTCATCCCGTCTCTCCTATAATGTCCTATAATGAAACCGAGATCGAGACAGACGAGGGAGAGGCGAAAGAAACTCTCGTACCACGCCAATTGCGATGGACCTGCAACTTGACCTTTTGCTAAATCGATTGATGAGGTCACTCGGAATCTGAGCATTCGAACTTGACGATTTCGTCTGGCACGTCGTCTGCTTTGAATTTTCGCTTCCTTCCTTCCATGATCGTCTTCGGGGAGGGGTACTTTTGGAGTCTGTTCCACAGAAGATTTACAAGGTACAAGTACTTGCAAGCAGGGCCGGCCCTAGCTATTTCTGCGCCCTGTGCAAAGAGACTCCTAACCCCCCCCCCTTGAAGGGAGGAGGGTGAATCCCTGGACGCCGAAACGGAAGGCATTTCCACGTTGACGTGAAGTAAAACTGAGGGTGGCATCCATTATTGCTTCATACATTCAGTCACGTTTTGGTGCGCCTGGTGAATTTGCGAACTGTGCGGGGGCACATGTGATACATGCCTAAGGCCTTGCTTGCAAGGGCTTAGGCGTGTCTTCTTGATTAACTCTTCAGCAGGTCAGAATAGTCAGCGAGTGCCGCTGACCCTTCCCGCGACCAAGACACAACCCTTGTAAATACTTGTAACTTGTAGCTTGTAAATCTTCTGTGGAATAGACAGGCCCCTGGAGGGAGAGGTTCAAACCGACCCCCCCTCGGTTGTGCCTCTGAAGGTGCACAAGCATCTCTGCATTTCGGCCAGGCCACACAACAGTGGGATGGCGTAAATCGTCCTTCCTTTGGATTAGAGAAATAAAACGTAAATCTTGAGATGGGCCTTCTTTTTACGACGTAAGGAGGAAGTTGAAGAGAAATAACTATGACTGGTTGAGGTCTGCGGTTCCATTCTTGCTGCATTGAGTCTATCTACCTTCCGAACGTTTGGTAAATAGTAAAGTCCTGTGGGTAGATTACTGTAGCTATTATCAATACAGTATATCTGATTGGAAAGAAAGTTCTCGGAATTTCATGAACAATTATTACAACCCAGTTTATTTAAAAACAAAATCATCTCAATCATGAATGTAATCACCATTGGCCTCTATCACTTCACGCCAACGTTTATGCAAACTATGGATGCCATTCCAATAGAACTCTGGCGGCTGCGCTACGAAAAAGTTGGCCAAATCGGTTTTCAGGTCGTCTTGGTTGGCGTACTGCTTTCCACCCATGTGACGGTCCAGGGCAACGAAAAGG
>CAJPEV010001799.1:0-25390 GCA_905338385.1 Darwinula stevensoni | reverse complement strand
GAAGTCATAAAGAAGAAGCAGGCGAACTTGCTCCTTAGTAAGAGGGTAGGGCTGGTTCATGGCTGGAGAGCACCAGGGCTGTAATAATATACGGTTGTATGCCGAAGGACACGACCTACTTATAAACACACGCAGAACATTCTAGCATGCTCTGGAAAAAAATTGTACTGGATATTCAAGAAATTCCGAGAACTTTCTTTCCAATCAGATAGTACTATAACTAGACATGCAGTCTGCAACTTGCAATACGAGTAGATCTACAATGGCAAACACAATGAACTCTCATTGGTCTGTAGAACTGTTACGTCGGAGGCTCCATTATCTTTCTTGTTGTGTTCCCTACTCAAAATTCAAATCCATTACGAGAAACTCTTATAAGTCCAGACTTGAATATAGAAAGGTCCATAATCATGTACCCATTCCCACATGATTACCAATTACGTACTCAAAGTAAATTCAATGTCACCATTCCAAATGCTGTCCATGTTTCCATGTTTCTAGCGTGGAGTGAGCAAAGATCCAGGTAGCATGTGGAATGGTGGTTCTAATGTCGCATTAGGTACTTGATTCATCATTATGCAACATCCTGTACTCAGGATATTGCATTGTACACGGAAAAGGGAACGATACTGGAGGTACTTCGTAGCTGCATATGGTCTATCCGGTTTGCAGGTGTACTCGGAGAATTTTCCACCACGCACTACTGAAACCTTTAAGTACTGTTTGTGATCTTTGGCGCAGGTTTTTTCCCGGCGTTGTTTGCTCGTCTTGCAGCAGCGAATGCAAGCTCAGTCTTCTCCGTAGTTTACTTACGCTTACCTGGAACGAGTTTATGCAATATTCCACGTAAGCAATAAAGTTTGACATAATGATGATATGATAAAATAGTGAAGAAATTGGCAAATCTCGTCTGAAAGAGTCCTAAATTAATCTAGAGTCATTTAGATTTTTTTCCGAAGGGAAGAGCGGACTCAATGCCCTGTCGCAGCAATGTTAACGTCAACCAGGAGTGGTTTATTGATGTGTCCATTTTGTGTCCATTACAGTGAATGCCTTTAATCCTTCATTATTTTCACTTAAACAACTTAAACAATCTTGCCCATAAACAAATTACTCATTACCAGCTCACGCAAAGTATCTAGTTGGAAGCCCGAAGTCTATGGTTAACGTCGTCGCTCTTTGAAGGAACGCAAACTTTTTTCTATACGGTAATAAAGAGCAAAGTATTACATCATGTAGTATATAATAATTATAAAGGATAGTGCATAAGCATAATTGTATACGCATCCTCCATTCTTCGTCTGAAACCAGGTCCTTTCTTCTCCAGACACATGCGCCAATTAAATGAATTTTGATTACCTTGAGGAGAGAAGACCAACTGGAATTCCATCGTTTCTATTCGCTTGATCGGATGAGAAATAAGCGTAAAATCGATTTCATTTCGATAGAAACTCCTGCCAGTTAGGCAGAGCCATCACACGCTGTCTATAACGGCGCCAAGGAGATTTCGCAAAATATTCAGCCTTTCTCGTGAATGACATGTGCTTTTAAGTAAATTGTTTCTTTTCCTTTTATTTGGATTGGGTGCAGAACTTCCAACATCGCAGCCAACGATCACGATGTGGCCGGACGTGCTGGCCACAACGTTGGACGGGGAACTCCCCCGAATTTATCATTTCAACTGTTCCTCGCCTTTCTCCAGTCCTCCCGCCAACCTCACCTTTTATCTCTATGACGATGAGGTAAGCCCAATTTCACCTTCGTTTGGCATGCGCGCATTCATGACTTCAGCGACGCTCAACTACGGTTCAAGGAAATGACAGACTTCTGAGTAACTGTAAAACATTGCATTTTCACACCATTCTTTCATCATCATCGCATCTCTGGAAATAAATACGCACACCCGGATGGAAAAGCCAAACTCACGCGCACTGTTGGGCAATATATTCAGTTTCAGCTCTTTATACCATTTCATCTCACCTCCGGAATTTCTCTTTGACTCCGCATACCGCAAAAGAATAATTCTGTAAACTTTCAACCTGTATTATTTGACAAAGAGTGGGTGAATTTTTTTTTCTCCAAGATGCATGTAGCCTTTAAATGCCATGTCCTTGTGGTATCGTACTTCGCAAATCGCAGCAACAACTCAGGAATTTTCGAACATACTGAAATAAACTTCTCAAAAAAAGAAAAGAAGCATCAAGGCGTAGAGCGATCCCTGATATCAATTATAGTTTAAAGAGCGCAGGGTGAATACTCACAGAGAAAAATTGCCCAACATTTAAATTTTAAAAGGAGCGGAGGGGGAGGAAACAGACGTGAGAAAACAATCCGAGGCAAAGAGAAACATGAATATTTATCAGCCAAAATCTTGATTCCAGTCGTTCCACGTTTGAGTTCCATACTCGATGTTTTTAACAATACTGCTCAGTTNCTAATATCTCCACACTATCACCCAGAACGAATTTATTGATGAAACAATGAACGGGAACTCTTCAAGTTGTATCGGAAAATCGAGCAAAGTTTCAAGGTCATAGGATGAGGTAATGCAGAGAAAACTTGCCAAACGCCCAAGGAAAGGAGGAAGAGGACGGCATCACTGACAACACCAGTCTTCCATTCTCACCAGTTCTCCTCTCTTCTCGAACCCCTTTGCAGTTGTGACGTTGTTGAATATCTGAATGCGAAACCTGAATGGGCAAAGCCTCGGTGGGCAATTTTATGTTCTTGTTCAAAAGCAATCGACGCAGGATAATTGGTATGTAGGCGTCATGCTGATGCATGCTAAGCATCCTAATTAGCGTATGTCGATGAAATGCTCCAACAAGTTGGTGAAATAGCCTTTCGGTTTGGGTTTCGCTCTTAGACGCTCAACAATGGTCCGATAGCGAAAATGCTTGATGAAAAAGGAAACTGGTGTCATGGGCGCCGCACTCTTCCTCAATTCCTGGGGCGTTCGGCAAGTTTTCTTTGCATTACCTCACCCAATGAACTTGAAACTTTTCTCGATTTCCTGGGACATCTTCAAGAGCTCGCGTTCCACATTTCACCAATACACTCTCTTCTGGGGGATCGTTTTGGTCTCCTGCTCTCATTTAATTTGGGTTTTTGCCAAGTTATCTTCGCGAATATTAATTCCACACCCTTGAAACTCTAATCGATAACGTGACTCTGCTACGAGCTCGAATCTAATTTCAATTTCTCTCAATCCCTTTTTATGGTTTTTTTTTTTTTGGAGGGAAGTTGCTTCGTAAGCTCCACACACTCCAGCAATATACGTCCATCAGCTTCCACTTTCAAGCGATAACGGCGCTTACACCCTAAAGACCTCCATTTATATATATCCAACCGAAATAAAGCTTAAGCTCTTCGTCCCTCTCCGTGGCTTTCTCCGCCCTACCTGCCATTTTCGCAATACCCTAATAAATGTATGGAACTCAGAGCTACTTCAATAATTCATACTGTCTCCGAAATTCAATATCCCTGCTTCTTTTTCTTTTTTCTGGATAAACTATGTCTCCCGTGGGACACATCTCAAAGCCAATTTCGCTCAGCAAGTTCAGCACGCACAGCCCCAAGCAGTTCTATTCTTCCTGGGCACATTTCTTAGAGTTAATAGTTAATAGTTCATAGTTCTTTGAATTCATAGAGCAATTGTATACATTTTTCCCCACATGCATTGTCAAGCTCTTAATTTTCGTAAATCCATATACGCTTCAAATGGGACCTTCCCTAACTAGCAAGGAGTTTCGATTACAAAATTATTTCATTTTTTTTTTAAATATCGATGGTGATATGAGCTTCAGTCATTTTCATTTGAGCCATGCCAGAGAATCATGACTCATCAGCTGGCTTCATGAACGCGCCCATTAACAGATATTTGATAAGTAGAGTCTCGTCTATTCTTAACAAAGAGCTTTTGAACTGAGGGAGAGAAGGGTACCTCAGGGTATCTACCGCTTTCATAGTCTGCCGTGGTTTTCTTCCCACAACTAAAATATTCAGGTATGTCGTCAATAGATTCGGGGGCGATGGGAGCGCGTGCCTTGTTCTTTACTGATTGATCAGCGGTTCAGAACATTTATTGCGTGGGATGAAAATGAGCCCTGACGACGTTCATTGGAGCTGGGGAATTCTAAGAGCTGGGGAATTTTCTTACCCAGAAAATTCCAATAAAACATCTGGTGAAATCCTCTGTGACTTTAACATGCTAACGGAATGCCAGCAAGTTGTACAGTCCAGCATTTGCTGGGCCATATGACCAGTCGGCATTCCGTATGCACGTGTGAGTAGAACGACCTTGACCTCACAGAAAAGAAAGGTAAAACGGGTATTGGCAGTTAACGTTTTGAAATTCCGGTGCCCCAAGCAATTCATGAGACGGTCATATATACGTATCTGCGAGCATCTCCTGCAGAATTATGTTCACCGCCTACCACATAGATGAATTCTCGGATTTTTGCAAGTGCATTCAAATGCCCCCCCACCAATCTACTGCTGGGAATGTGATGCAAGGTAACTGCGCAGAGAGAAATGACACGATATAATGTGTCATGAGAGAATTTAATCATATTGGTTGTGGCAAAATGTGTCACAAGGGTTGACACATTTCAACGCGTATACAAATGCAGTAAGATGTGTCAAATGACACACTGGAGCAGAGAATATCCCAATGGACTCACCCAATTGTGTCCCATGACACACTACAGTGTGGGTCCATTGACACGTCTGGATTATGGCCTGGCGACACGGAATAACGTGTCATGAGGCTGGGCACATTTAAATGTGCCTACTGATGTAGTAAGATGTGCCAAAAGACATGTTTCAGTACGTCAAAACTCATGACACATTATTCCGTGCCGCCCAGACGATCCAGGACCCACTTTTGTGCGTCATTTAACACACTGCTTTTTTTCTTTGTGGGGATTGGCAGGTACCGAGGAGGATGCTGATTCCCTACAAAGGAATGGTGGACTCAACGGGTCGACTCAAGACTTCGGTCCTGGGACTACGGGTCAGCAGCGACGAGGTCAAACTCGGTCGACTGGAAGTGAAGTGCGAGTCGAGCATCGATCAAATCTACACGCAGGCTTCCCACAAATACGTCAACCTTCTTCCAGAGGAGAAACCCAAGGAATCTCAAATGAAAAAGCAAAGACCTGCATCCAGCATCCCCTCCTACACTTCCCGACAAGGCAAGTTCTTCCTCTCATCTGTGTTTCGCGAGGACTTGAGGGGAGAGATCGATCACTCATTTCCGGGTTTCCGTTTCCAGGTGGGAGAGGAGATAGGATTCGTCCATGGTCAACGTGTATCTCCATGTTCCTGGCCGCTCTCCCCTTCTTAGTCACGAGATGATAGTCTTCCTTACTCTCCGCTTGGAATGAAGACGAGAAAGACTGATGATTGCTCTTTTTTTTTCATAACTGAGCAGTATTGTTAAAAACATCGAGTATGGAACTCAAACGTGGAACGACTGGAATCAAGATTTTGGCTGATAAATATTCATGTTTCTCTTTGCCTCGGATTGTTTTCTCACGTCTGTTTCCTCGCCTGCTATTTTCAACACCCAAAACTATTAATCAATGTGGTCGTCAACCACAGAGAGCATGGGCGTGGCCATAATCACGGGACATGGTAGTGACATAATTGATAAAAGGACATGTGAGGGATCGATTCCTTGCAAGGTTGCAGGGAGAAAAAAAAAACCCTGCGCATGACTCCCAACACACGTTGCAGCGATGCATAAGGACGAGAAAGCAAAAAAAAAATCAGAGGCTAAGGCAAAGAAGTCAACGCAATGATGGAATGCTTTTTGATTGAATTCGTCCGCTCTTTCTCCCGCCCCCCCCATTTTAGGAGGCGTATAATAGAAGAGGGATCATTAAACCAAAAATAACGGTAATCAATCCGCATTAGGGAACATTGGATGAAAGGTGTTCCGCGCTCGCCTGTCTTGAGTTTCAGTTTGATCAAAACGTTAAGCTCACACTACAAATAGGTACGGTTGGCAAAGAATCCCGCACGCTTATCAAGGTCCACTACCCTGTGTCCATCGAAGTCTTTTTATAACTGCCGAGAAAGCGAAAAATAATGTTAAGTCGATTCAATCATTTCATGGTCATACGCAATAGCCTGTTGTGGACCAAGAAAAACAAGAAATACGTATAAAGACACGAAGATACGTATGAAAACACAATGAACTCCGCCTTCACGTTTCGTGACTTATCGGCAGAAGGACGCTATTTTGACTTCCAACTTTCTGAAAGATCCGTTAGGATCATCGCAATAAAAACTTTACTCGAGCTCCAAATTGCGACATGAAGAAGCCTGATGCTGGGCCTCCCAGCATCAGGCTTCTTTAATCTGCTACTCTGTCTCGACGAAGCTCGGAAACCCCATATCCATGTCAGAGAGACGAGACGGTGCACTTGCCTCGCTTTTGAGACGCGAATCCTTTTCGCCGAAATGACTAGGAGAAATGAGGAGAGTGGGAGGAGAGAAGGAGGAAGGGGGTGGGGGACGAGACAATTTCCTGTCTCCCTGTAGATTAAGATTACAAAAGCCAGATAGCGAGATTCTCAGGCTTCGGTATACGCCAGAACATTGATGCTTCTCCCTGTTACACCACAAGCTGCGTCGACATAAGATCAACAGCATAAAAAGAATAGGCCGCGTAGGCCAATCGAGAAGTTCGAAGAGTGACTAAAGAAAAGTGGAGACACGCAGATCATATCCCTTCTAATTGACCAGCGAGAACTGTCGGTTTCGATACTTTTGATTCTCCAAACTGATCCATTCATATCATGGCACATAATGCATCTTCAATCAATGAGGGCCTCAAAACCTGGATGGTGTCTGTATATTTCACAAGATACCCAATGCGGGTAGAGCGAAGGCTCAACCCACACTGGGCTCGCATCGCAGTCTGCCACGAGAATCGACCCAATGTCGTCCCGTACTGTTTTCATGTCTGCTTCTCCACAGGGGGAAAAACGCGGCAAAGCAGGGCAAAGGGGCAGAAAATCTTCCTCCTTGCCCACGCTGGTTCAATAAATTACTTGATGGGGAATATCCGCCAACTTCCGACCAAGCATTTCTGTCTTTTCCTATCTGATTAGCTGTCACGCGGGTTCCTGCACATGACTTTCATCGTTTTTTCCAGGGTCAATCGGTGAACCAGCTTCTTACTGAATCGCTTTTGACAGCTGGGATAGGAATACGTATTTTCGAGGCCTCTCCCGGGGACGGCATGCCGAATTTCTTCTGCTAATAGAACATTCCAGAGATTCTGATGCGGAAGGGTGAAGGGCGGAAAGGGTATAAGAGGGGAAGGGGTTCAATGCATACAGCTGGTGCAGTTTTTTCTTCGCTTGATGTGAACACTTGGGAAAAAAGTGGGTAGGGACTATATGTAATAAAATAAATTATAAATATAAATGGTAAATTTTAAGTTTTAGACACAGCTCTGACGCATTCATGAGAACGAAGTAAAACAAAGTAAACGAGCAAGGAAAAAAAAAGAATTGAATGCTAAAAATTGATTAAAATTATGAACGAGAACTAGTAGCATGAAATATTGCGACATCCTGATATGAATACAGGCATTTGGTATATGAAGAGACTTCCTAGCAGAACCCAATTGAGGGAGAAGCTCTTCCTCATTAAATTATAGCATCATTAGAGGGATATCCTGGTCTTTGCAAGCAATTCACGCCTCGGCATTAGGGAGATAAGCGCTGAAAGAGAGGAAATCCCCCGCTAGGAACGAAGGGAAGCCCCCCTTTGTAAAAAATAAATCAAGTGCAAAAAGCCTCGCGGTTATGAAGAGAATCCTCGAAGAAGAGCAGATCGATCGAGGAAAGTTGATCAGAGGAAGAAGAGGAAAAAGAGGAAACAGGGAATATATGGAGTGTTGTGTCGTTTTCGAGTGGAAAAGCAATTGGATGGATGGCTGGAAGAGATGATGGATGAAGTTGGCTATTTCCGGGGGGGATTGAGGCGATGCAGATCCACCAGCTAAGACGTCATATTTCACGATCTGTTTCCCATTATGTGGGGGGGGGGTTCGTAATGGCATTACGTCCCCGAGCCTGGATGATGTGATAGCGGCTTCATGGGCTGAGAAGAGCCCCCCATTTATAAATTAATACAGCTCCATGTCAAGATCGCAGTCTCTGCTCCTTTTTCAAGAGAAAGCAAGGTTGTAATTATTAATACGCATTCATGCATGCAGGTGATTTGCATATATTCAGGGTGAGGGTGAAAGCCCCCCTTGAGGAAAGTGTCCCATCCTCGAAAGGGGAAAGAAAAAAAAAATCTATTTCGGGTCAGATGCCGAGAGGCGTGAATACAACCTCATTGCAGCATGAAACTCATCTCATGAAACGGGATTCGCAGAGCAACAAGGCCTTTTCTCAGATGACAGCCGCAGATAATGTCAGAGGCTTTTCCCTCTCTTGCATTCCGGAAGGAACAAAGAACGACGCCTTTATTGGGACCGCAGCGGTTTTTTTTTGTCTTTATTTTTTTTTTTTTACAACCCAACTATCAAATCCCACATGCACGTAAAGGATCCTTTCTCTTTTCACACTATCTTTCATCTTTCATTTCGTATGGCTCGTTCATTCTCGCTCGCGATAAAGAAATAGAAAAAAAAATCATCTCAGCAGGGCTGGGAAATTGGTCTCATCAATATCGAACGCATGATTCCTAGGGGAAAAGAATCTTCGAGTAGGACATTTTTCACTAGTAATCTACCCTCTTTTCTCTTCTTCGTCTGGATGATATCATTGTGAAGAGGAAAAGAGAGAGAAAATAGGAGAGAGGCGAGGTTGTGGGGCCGGGCTCATCCATCAAGGGTGAGCAGGGCCAGAAATAAAGTGTCAGATCCGCCCACCATGATACATGGGCCGGCTTATCTCCGACACATTTGTCTGCACTCATCTGCAACTCTCCGACTTCCCCCCCCCCCCCCCATATAAAATCCCCGCCAAGGTGGTGACATGGGCAGTGGAGGGGAAACATCGCCCTGAAAGGGCACCGATCATCGAATCGGGAGAGTGAAAGGGAAGTCACATTAATAACGCTAAATGATAACGAATGTCGGTTTCTCAATTTGTTCGTACGGGGACATAAAGTTGTTTCAATTAGAGAGAAGAGTGACCCAGAAAATTTCATCGAAAGCCTAGGGGTATTTACGGGCCATGGGTTTTCATGACCTTTCACTGAATGGCCTTCATCGGAAAGGAAACGAGGTTCCCGCCTTTCTTCCGGCGAACATTCCAAAATGCACGGCACTGCAGTAAGCCTCTTTTGGCTCATGCCTTTTGGCACAGTCCTTTTTTGGCACAATCCTTTTTTGGCACGTGGGCCAGGCCCATCACGCTATAATTTTTGCTCCATGTGCTCACAAGTGACCTCCCGATGAATCTGGCCATATTTTTCACTCCTCGGAATATGCAGTACCGGCGCACTATTGTAATTCGGCCCAATAAAATCCTGCTGCAGAAGCCAAATTTCACCTAGATTCCCAAAAAGGCCTGATGGTAATTTTATCGTTTCAGGGAATGCCGAGCAATGACTGGAGTTTCTTACCCTCAGGCGAGCAATAAACTGAAAATAATGGCTCCTCTATCTGTGTCACTAGGCGACATTCCACGAAAAGCCAAGGCATTTAATGAAGCAACGGGTATTGCCCTTAGCCGACCACATATACATCGATATTCCGTCGAGTACATTGGAATTGATGGTACACTACGTCCCTCTGCAGGTGCGATTACGAAAACACTACACCGCCTTACGTGACTTTCTCCAGTGGTTTTTTTTCCGACATCTGCAACATGAAGAAAGCATGTGAAATTTGAGTATTACAAGAAAATTGTGGTAGGAGGTTCCATTTCCATGACAGAGAGTGGGGATAGTGAAAAAAGGAAAAACAAAGGACAAGATAAAAGGGAGAGAGTGAGAGAAGTGGAATGAGAAGGAAAGAGAAAGAGGGGGGGGGGGGCAGAGAGAGGGAAGAAGACCCGCAAAGCGCGGATGTCTCCAGGCACAATCTTCGTCCCAGGGCGTCGTTCAAGGTCTTATAATGAGTGGACACATTCCCCGTCTCCTCCCCCCCCCCCTTTTTTAAAAATGTATATGAGTGTCCATACAGTAGAACGCCCTATGGGCAATTTCATTTGATTGACATTGATCATTTCCATACTCCCGAGTAGCATTCGCTACTGCCTGCGAAGTCTTGTTTATAAACGACTTTTCACATGTACACCGTCCGACATAATCACACGAAGCATTTCATTTCCTATTATTAAGTTCATCCCCCGTTTATGATAGTTTTCTCTCCTTTTGCATCAGAAAATGTCTCAGATATAACTGACTGCTCTTCTCAGGTAGTTCTGCAAAGTGCATATTTGCGATGTTTCCTGATAAAGCGGCCAATATACAAAAGTTTGCAAATTCGTGTGTGCGCGCGCATGCCTAAATTTCTAATCAGCAACTCTTAGTCGTGGGGGAGTCCCAGTCCCTCGACAAGCGACCTCCATCAATCAGATCTCCAATGTCATCTCATCGAATTACAACAGTTGGGCAGGAAGAGGAAGCTTAGCAGAGAGAAAAGGAGGCAGGTAGCAATGGGGGCGAGAGGGGATGTGGGGGGGGGGGAGGAACAAGGCAAGAAAGGTAATTTCATGAACGCGTTTGCTGACTTCTTTACTTACATGGCCAATCACAGCACCTTTTCAAGAATCTCGAGCAGAATAGGAGACAGAAGTTTCCTCAAAAGCGCTTGAAAAATGGAGATGAATTCGATTCCACGCGCAGCCAGTAAAACCACCTGAAGACATGCGGCCAAAGCAGTCATGACGGAAAAGATAGAACGAGGCTGATCCTCGAGTAGAGATCGTAAGGCCTGCCAAGTTCAGGGTCCATTGATTACGACATAAGGGACCAAAAACGATGGGGAAGAGGGGGGGGGGGGGATTTCACCATGAGAGGCAGTATGATACATGAGCGTGTATCTGTCCGGAAAGTCAGATGTCTTCTTGGTCACAGCACATAAGATTCCAAAACCTGTCAGAGGGCATGAAGACAAATACGGTATTCAAAAAGTCCTTTGACCCAATTCAAACTCGTGCCGTGCCACAACCAATAAGTAGGTAGAAAGATATGACATTAAAATATGTCATTTGACACTCTTACACAGTATGCGTCTCGAAGGAATTTCTTCATATTGGTCCTGAAAAACGTGTCATGATTGTGTCGAATGACACGTTCTGTAGCTAAATTTTTTTCACGTGTGTCAGTTGACACGTCCACCTGCGATAACTTGTCTGTGCGTAATCCAACGCCCTTCGGCCTGTGTCACTTGCAGCAAGATGTGCCAAATGACACACTCAAGTGTATCAAGACTCATGACACATTATTTTGGGTCACCCAGGCGATGGCCAGGCGCACTTTTTTGCGTGATTCGGCACACTGAAAGTTTCAGTGTAGGTTTAGTACGCACTACTATAAAACACCAAGTCTCCCAATTCGCCGAATATCAGAATGGTCACACTCCAGCAGTTTACTGTCCTGCGCCATCATGAGTGACAAGCACGCCACTGTGCAATTCTACTTTGAATAATTTAACGACCAATTGCCTTACGGGACACCATTTCCCGACAGTTCATAAATTACACTGCCTGAAGGGTCAAGGAAGACCGAAAAACAGGACCATCCAACCTCATTCCTGTTTCCTGGTCTTCCTACCGTTGGCCTTTCCAGAATGAACTAGAAGGATTTCAAAAGACGCAAAGCCTATTCATCTCAAAGGAAAAAGCCGGAAGGTTGATCAAAGTTTCGGAGGTCCAATTTCACGAGGTGAATTCCATTGTTTCTCAATTGTCCAATTGTTCATCACAGGAGAGAAGTCACCCCTCAAAATACACGTATATTTGCAGCCAAATTTAAAGGTATTCTTGAAGAAAAAAAGGATGGGTCTGTGCTAGCGTGTCAGCTCACGGCATATTACTCCAGAAGTTCATCAAACCAGGAATAAAGCGAATGCTGATTACTACCATTGAAAATTCTTAAAGCAGGTTGCTGAGCCCATTGGGATCTCCAAAAACCGCCCATTGGTTTTCCAGCAAGATTCAGATAGGGCTCCAATGATCCAAGTCTAGCGTCGGGCTGGACTTTCAGGATCCCTCAGTGCTGATGCATGCCCACCATCCTCACCTGACCAGACCCCTATGGAGTTTTGGGCACATTTGTATTGGTATTAGTATCGGCCAATGCAAAGCCGCACTGCAGTTTGGAGCATTGGAAGCGAGAGTGCCTTGCCACTTGCCACTCAGTCAAACTCGTGCTGCCATCGACCGTTAACGCGACCGATTGAAGTAGTATGTGAAACGAAAAGGCGGACGTATTGAATGAGTACTTTCTTACATTATGATTCATTCCTTAATACAGCTGGAAAGTTTCCATTTTTTTATCATTTCTTTTCTGAGATCAAATCGGTCAAAAGGCTTACAGGGCACACTATATCTCGTGGACTCGATTTAATACAGATGCTATCGACAGATGTGGAAGAGACTTTTGTATTTTTACGGAGACTTGAAGAACTGGGGATGTTTTTGATTGGCTACCCCCGTTTTTCATGGCAAGTCGGCATTGCCTCAAAATAAATACGCCTGGGGAAAGAGAAATTACCACAGATGCATCATTCACAGAAGAATAATTGAAATTTTGAATAATTACCAGCTAACATGGCAGAGGCTGCGGCTCTTGTGCCTTTAAGAATAAACTGGCTGCATGCTTCAAGAAAAGGGCTTACGATGATCGAAATCATAAAAAAATAATAAAGAACTAACAAAGAAATGAATCTTGGATGAATGAGAAGCAATCACAATTTCCTTCCCTCCCTTCGCTTTATGATTCCACAAGTCGAGTTGGATAAGAACTTCGTGAAATCGGGATTACTTTACGCGTCTTCAAGAGGATTCGATGTGAAGAAAGCTCCAAAAAGTTCCTTTAATTCTCGGAGTTTTTCTTGTTTACACGATTATCGGGCACGTTTATGGCTTATGGTTTATACATCGAAGATATTTCATTTCTGAACACTTTCGAAAACTGAAAGATTTTTCGTAATTAACTTCCTTTCAGCTTTCATCTTGTCTTCATTAATTGCATCGGGCGCGTTCTGGCCTCATTCGCATTCCCACTGAAAACTGAATTCCCCTCCTGATGCCAAGATAATTCTTTGAGACGTTCGAGGCGTCACTGATCTTTTCAAGAACTAATCAGGATAAGGCAGAGAAGTCATGAATAAATTATATTAATATCTCTGCTCCTATGGACCCCACGACGAAAACCATAACCGAGGAACCTTTCTCTGGCGTAGAATGTCGCTTCGTGAGGTGCTTTACCCATCCTTCTACCCATCTTTGCTCATTAGACCCGGCTAATCCTCAGGGGTCGCATAAAACAGACAAAGGAGAGAGAGAAAATCCGACACACACACGAATTGCACATGTCGAAAGACTTCATGAATTTGAATGAATCTGATCTTGACCGAACTGCAGTTTGAAGCTTCCTCCTATATGTATAAGCCTATTCTGATCGTACGTATGTTTCTGCGCTTCCCAGTAAAGCTGTGAGTGTTACAACTGTGGGCATGTTTCCGATCCCTTAAGAGAGATCTGAATTGCTTTTGGTTTCGGTGGGGAAAGTGACAGATGATGGCGATGGGTAAGGTGAAGTAACACCTGGGAGTGGTAGAGGTGATGGCAGCCTTTTGGATCACATTGAAATTTAAAGGTTCCTTCAACCCGACATTCGTGAGGTGGAAATTTGGTACACCATTCTTGAGGTGGGGTCCCAGCCTTCTGATCGTTGAAAATTCGGTTTGGCGTTTATCACGTTATTGGCTTGAAGATTTAACATAAAGTTTATGGTATATATATTTTTTTTTTACAATTGTTTATAATTAGAGTAGAGACATTAGGCAAAACTCAAAACGTGCCAGCGTGAGCCATCTCCTGGCAATCGATAAAAAATAGGTGTCTGGGATTTCATACACCCAACCACACTGGCGTAGCGAGAGGGGGCTAAAGCCCCCCCCCCCCGGCCGAGGAGAAGTCACTTGGCTCCCCTCCCCTTTGGCGAAACCCTGGCTACGCCATTGCCATCACACGAATGCCGGGTCTTCAATTCCCACCTTTACTCCTCTAGTTCGAGGCCAGGGTTCCTCTTACCACTGTTTCTTCCAATCCCTATCATCCTTAGCTGCAACGTTAAGGTCTATTCCAGGCTCAACCTTGACCTGTTGAAGAAGGGTTGGCAACTCCGTCCATATGCGGTTCGTCAGTGAGTTGACAACAAGCGGCCACGGCCAGGACGAGATTTCTTTATAGACTCCTTGCCGCCGCTGCACGGGATGGAGCAGAACGATCGCATTGCTGGCAGAAATTGTGCCTTTGGGGTAAGGGGCCGGCCCGTTGGCAGCTCGTGCACCAATGTCCGAACCAGCAGCCTCTCTCGCGCTGCGAAGGATTGATATTACGATCACGAGACATCGGTGGGGTAACACGTATAACCTGTCAAGCGACGGCCTGAACCGCTTTGGGCAAAGGATAGATATATCAATGCAATCGTCTATCCCCATGCACTTGCCATTTGGGGAATATCAAACACTGGAGTGCAGGATTATTTTGTTCTTCAAAATCTAATACTGAAAAAAAAGAAAGAAATAAGACCTCGTGGACGTGTTCATTTCTCTATTCGAGAGAATAATAGAATTCAAGAGCCGAATTTTGCCAACAAGGTCAAACTGGGAAGTGTGACCCGCAATCACAGAATCGGAACTGAATTTACTTACAGTTTCATCCATACTTCCACATAGGAGGAAGGAATGCCGGGGGAATGATGTATATGACGATTCTTCATTTGCATGCAAGCAAGCAGAAGCCAGCTCGGTGGGAGTCCATCTTTTCCGGATATCGTCCTCGAATCCTAAAACAAAACAAGGTCAAATGACGTGGAAAAATGATGGGCTGATCCCATCTCGACTTGCTTCCTTTTTTTAGATTATGAGATAACTTATGTAACACAACCCACAGTGGTCGAAACGGTAAGTCACCCAAGGACTCCCAGCAGACACTCCATAAATCAGAGAAAAGACTTTGCCTTCACGATGCCGGGGCCAGGGGAAAAAAACGCCATGGTCATCAAAGAAGCTTGTGTTTCTCCTCTCGGGCCCAATTAATTAGGTATTAATTAAAGATCCTTCTTATCTGACAGGGAAAGGGGAAACAAATATCTCGCCACTTGGTCCTGACAAACGGGTTCGTGTGTCGATAACATAGACCATTAGCTGATGATGATGACGACGACAACGAGGACGGCGATCTCATCGCATTCCGCAGAAGATAAAGGCCGAGATCAACCTGACACGCGAGACAATGGAAAAGGGAGAGTAGGCAGAAGGGAAGGAAGAAGAAAACGGGGACTTCTTTTCAGTCTCCACTCTGTCCTCCATCCAGTGTTGACCTGGTTCCTATCCGCCTGTCCACCGCTGATATAAAGGGGGATCCGGCTTATGAAAAAAGAAATGCATTCCTCAAGCAGAAGCCTCCTCTTCTTCCCGATATGTTTTATTTATTTTCTATATAGAGACATCCCTGTAGCTCATCGAGGCGATTGCATCAATCAGGCGTAATGACCTAATCCCTCCCAATCCCCCCACATATAAGCTAGTCTCTCAATTCACTCAACTAAGAATCATTTCTTATACACCTAATCCTCCCCCCCCCGCTTATTCACCAGATGAGACGTTTAAAATAATTATGTTCGTTTGTAATTAGAAGGACGGAGTTTTTTCCCCGAGTGAGATGAGGCCTCATTAGCCTTATTCACGGTTAATTAACATTTCCTGCGGGGGAAAAGAAAAAAAAAGAGAAGGCTGAGGGGGAATGGACGGCGGTAATCCAATTTCCAAGGAAAGAACCCCGAGAAGAAGCAAGTTTTTTTTTTCTTGTGACGATATTGCGAGAGGAAGGCTTGGAAGAGAAGGAAAAATAATTGTGTCTCCGGAGTTCCCAGCTCTTCAACTATTTGACAAAAGCCCGTCACATTTCGAGGCCGACTGGTCTCCACATTATTGCCCTCGGTCCTTGAGAATTCAGAAGAGCGGGCGGAAAAGAAACAGAAAAAAAGCTCCCGAAAGATGGCCTCCCTCCCTCCAGATATTGAATTCATATCAAGCGTGCCTTGTAGTCTCGAACTTCTTTTTTTTTTAATCCATGTCGACGGGCTTCATGTCACCTTTATTGTCCTTTTCCCTTCCTTCACGAAGGGGGATATGGGCCGGAAAACTCCCCAGGCAACTCCTATTGAAAGTTCCTCTCCTCTTCTTTTTTACTATCAATCCAGGGCTTTGAATCTGGGGGAATGATGGAGATTGAGGAGTCCTCGAGCATGAAAACGGCTATAAAAATTGTAACCTCGAGGTGAAGGTGAGGACGCATATTGAGGCCAATTCTCGTACAGACGCTTTCATTTTGTCGTATTCAAGCCTTTCGAGAGAAATTGACCGCGAAAGCCCCCAACTCTCAACGGTTTCCCTTTCCCATTCATCAGTACACCTGTCTTCATCCGAGGAATTAGCGTCTCATCAAGGAACGACATTCACGGGGTTCTACCGCCCACGTTCATTAGAAACTTTCTTCATCAGCTAACTTCTATGTCGCTGAGAGCGTCATTCGGCATCATTTAGGTGTTTCTTGTGAAACTCTCGTATGAGATGGTTCTCTGATTTCAATGCCTTTTCTTGGAAATCCTTAGCTTTGACGATCTAATCAGAAAAATTCTCTCAATAGCGTTCCTCTTTAAACTTATCCTTTCATCGACATATAAGCGGGATATCGTGATGAGCGAGTTATCTCGTTTTTTAAGTTGTCCTTTCTCAAGGTATATGATATGTGAACCAAAAATGGAATCGAATGCCTTAGGGCAAGACGCACAATATAATAGAGAAATATTTCAACTCGATCCTTAAATCGCAAACCCCAACAAGTGAACCGGTACATCAGAAAAAAAAAATTACCATAGCAATACATCGAAGAAAGTAAGAGAGGAGAAACTGGATCGATATCTAAGTCTACGTACGAAGCCCTTTGGCGATCGCAATAAACTTTGTCTTTGATATTCCCGTCAGAAGCGGTGACATTGACGAGATTCTCCTCTCTACGCTTCGCTGCTCACCCTCGACAGCACCCGCACGAAGCCGCCCTTGCACTGAAGCAGAATGCACTTTGACCTCGCCTTTGACAAAACAACAAAGGAAAGGGAACTGAAGGGCTGGCAGCCCATTCGCGGGCATCGGATATGCCGCGTGATGCGTATTTGGGGATTTGCGTCCATTCACGATCGAGAGAAAGGCGTGGAATGTGGAAAGGGATCTGTTGTGACACATGAGGTGCATATTAAGAATGTCGATACATGATGTAGGAGGCAGGAAAAGAAAAAGTACTCGGAATGGAATGCCATGTCATGCTTGACAGTCGGCTTCATTCCTTCATAAAATACTTCTACTGGAACTGGGCGCAGAAAAAGGCTTTGAATGGTCTCTCGAAGAGCACATCAGAATGCAAGGCATCGCTCTTAATGCGAGGAGGAAATATAAGAATTTCGGAGGGAAATGCGTCCGTCCTAAGGAAAGGAGGAATTTGCAATGAAAGGCATTCCTCATGAGGAAACCCTCATTATCTGTGAAGACAGTCACATTATCTCGTCAACATTCGCTATCTACAGATGATGCAGTAACAGCTATAATGTCTCGACTTCGTCCTTAGTGCACTATCGGGGAAAAAAGCAAAGACGGAGATACAAGACCGAACAGCATCTCCCAGAGGATGCGCCGATATGCGGCATCCGGAGTTTTCATGGGATTTTAGGGAATAGTCTATGATTGCTCCAGCGGAACCACTCCAATAATGTAGTAAAAGCAGTAAATACGAGTAAAAACCCGTGTTCCATAAACTTGGAAGTTAACAACATTCAATAAAATTGCACTACTGCGCCCATTTAGGTGGGCTTGATGGAAAATTCTCTGCACACTTCTGCCCAGCTTTGCCTCCTCGTTGCGGCATAGCATCCGTTTGGAGCAATCATTCAAATATATCTATAGAGTGGGAGTAAGTCGGAATACGAGAATGGGTCATTTCACACCCACGGTTAAGCGGTGGGGCGTCTTCACTGAAAATAGACAGCTTGGCCTCGATCCAAACACAACGGGGAATCCAGAAGTACCTCGCAGTACTTCCCAGAGCATTCCCTGTGGAGCTCACCGCATCCCAATCACATTCTAACTGGCATCAATGCAGATCTAAGTTAGGAAGGCATTCGTCTACATCATCTCAGGAAAACCTGATGACTTTTTCATATGCAGATCAAGCTGTCAGTGTGCCTGGGACATGTGACAAGAAATTACCCTCGTGTCAAAACTCGGTTGAACCCACCCTTTCATTTCGACCAGCAGGAAAGGGTCAGATTTGTTGAACCTGATACAGGAGTAAGAATCGGAGTGTCTATAATCCGGTGAGTGTGGGATGGTCGCATCGTATCAAGAGGAAGCGGGGAAGAATCCATGCGAGTAATTGGATGGTATCTGCGCTTGTCTCCTGTCAATTGAGCCTAGCTACCCATCCCCTTTCCCCTTCGTTTCCCCTCCTAGAACGGAGGAAAAAATCATTTCTCTTCCCCTTTTCCTTCCTTTCATAAACGCCACGAGGGAGACAGTCATAGAGAACGTTGTCATTATCCGTACAGAGAGAACTTAATAACTTGCGTCCTGGAGCAAATCAGATTTTCCCCCTTCGAATTTTTTCACCTTAATTTTCCCCCCATCAACAATAGCTTGTACATGACCTAGAACTCTTCCGACTGGGGAAGACTCGATCTGAAAGACAAAATTCGAGATGTCCAACGACGACGAGAGGCTGAAGAATGAGGTATCCCAGAATCTTGAAATCCTGGCCAAACAAACGGATGAAGCCAAGTCCTTCATGCACGAAACATGGACGCGTACTGAAGCCTTCCAAAGGGAAATCCGCATCCTCCAACACGAGCTGAGGCTATTTGGACTCCAGGGATTCCTCCTGGACATCAGTACCAGGCATTTCGAACTCTTCATGGGAATCCAGCTCTACTTTGCTCTCTTATTCCGACATGTGTCCAAGACCATGGGTACCGGGTGGGACGACTTGAATGCGGGCGAACTCATCAATACCACAGCTGACAAGGTACACCAATCGCAAACTCTCATAAAACTCAATTCTCTCATAACGGGGGAGGGGAGAGACATTATCAAACGACGGTATCCTACGTCTAAGATCATCCATGAAAAATAAGCCGATTACAGGAGTGCATAATCTTGCAGGGGGTTTAGTTCTTCAATAATAAGAAGGTTCTGCCTACTTTAGATTTTAGTGCTTATTCTTCATTGACTCTGCGTGTCTATGTTTAAAGCATATGGCTTCTTCATCGGAAGATATATGAGATACCATATAATAATTGGACAAGCTGTTGAAATCAATCATGTCGCTTGCTCGGTAATTAATTATTTAAAGCATGTGAGTAATGCTCGAGGCAGTCTGATCATTTTAGTATCATGAAGCTTCCTGCTGATAGGGTTAGAATTTGAGAAATCCAACGTCAGCGGGCTTGCGTTCAATCTTCTTTCAAAAAGAAAAGGTAATATATTAAATGCAAGGGGTTCAAAGATGATCGAGACCACCCAGAGTCCCTCTCCTGTCGCTACGGACAGTTTTTATGGTCGATTTGTCAACGGGAAATGTAGTGCAGGCTCCTTAAGTAGTATGAGTAACGTAGGATGAAAACGTGAGGGACCCTCAAGAATTCCTTTGTTGAAATCGACAAGCCTTCTGTCTCAAACAGACAGCGCTTCTTGAATACAAAGAATACTGGGTGGGCCATAAATAGTCACACCAAATTAAAGTCTTGTATTTATTGTACTAATAACTTCTCATGGAATCAATTGAATCTCCACAAGACATAAGGGTTCACTTTAACTATTCACAAAATATTTCCGATGTGTCCCTGCTCTTCTTGACGGGAAACCTGGAATCTTTGAGTCTGTCAGTCGATCCCACTGGACGGACATGGTTTCACTCCTCTTTCGGCACAAACCTTAACTATTCAGGTTGATGGATTTCGTTTTATGATTGCTTCCAGCAGACTTCGCATACAGTAATCCATTTGGCTGCAGTCAGAGTTGTAAGGGATTCGTATTCTTAGATCATTTCTTCTTCATAGTCAACCAGACAATTTTTTGAACTTCAAGTCATTTTTAGGCGAAGGATTTGTGTTAAATCAGCCAAGGTTGACCACCAAAGAGACACTCACACAGAGGTACACAATTTTTTTTCTTTGTTGTTTTGGACAGTCAGGAATAGAAAAGTTACACGTGGTATTCATATTTATGGCCCACCCTGTATGACTCATGCGCATTCTCTCTCGTAGGGAATGAAGCATTCTGGCCATCTTGTTTGCCGACTTTTCTCTTTAGGCGGCCGAAATGTCCGAAGAAGATCGATGGGGTCATGTGCAATCCTGCGAAGAGGCGACAGGGATTCCTCCCTCAGTACTAGAAACAGTGTTGGACATCCTGCTCCTGTTGAGGAACTGGGACTATCCCCAGCGTCCTGCCTGCACGTACAACCATTACCGAGACGCCATGGGGGATCTCATCAGCAGGTGTCGCGAGGACAAGTGTGACGTCACGGACCCGGACACCCAGTGTCTTCTACTCCAGTGCGTTCAACAAGTGTGGGAGCGGGTGAACGCTTTGGTTCGGGAGGGACGTATCGTACCGTGACCATTATTATAATCGTCATCGCGATAACGATCACGCCGTCTCGGTCACTGTCATCTTTCTCACTTTATCCCGAGTCTAGATTGAGTCGGATTTCCCAGCCATAAAATGACGGGGGTTCCCCTTTCCCAATAATTAGGGGGTTGGTTCTCTTTATCCTCTGGCACTCTCAAATGATGAGGATGACGTACTGTTGGCAGCCATGGGCAAAAAAAAAATGGGAGAAAAATGAGACATATGCATCATTATCTACTTTCGCTATCATTTTAGCAACACGACCTTGGTATTAGAGGGGAAATTAAGGTTAGCGATGAGTTCTTCGCTTGACCACTTTTTCCTGCATTTATGCGTCATCAAACACAGGGAGTGGAGCGTGAACTATAGACCAGTCCTAATAGTAAGCATGGGGCTCAGTTTAACCTATTGAGCGGTATGGCCGTACCAGTACGTCCTGCATCTTCGAATTCAAATTGCCACATTTTTACAGATACCGCCAGTTTGAGCTTAAATTCGGAGGTTCCTGAATAAGTCTCGCCTTATTCAGTACTGCCATCTTCAAGCTAGCACAGAAAGCAATAGAAAAAAAATTTAATATTAGCTTTGGGGTGGTTCATGAGAGAAGGTTTTCAGGGTGACTCTCTCACTGACAGATGCCCATTCCATTTCGAATATTAAGCGGACAGAGGCTCTCGATTTTCAACGACAATTCAGGAAAGTCTTGGAACTGGCAATAAACTGATGACAAAACGTCTCACGTGTAAGGTGTTGGTGGACAAGAAGCGGTTTGTACCAAGAGGCATTACGTGACCAACTCCCTCGCAGGAAATGAGAAAGAAAAGGGTATTAAATTAATTACTTCTTCCGTATTTCACCTCTTTTATATTTTACCATTTCCGTCTAGGAACTTTTCGTGCTATTTCTTAGCGGGGGGCAGTGGTGGGGGGGCAGTTACTCCTGCATAGACATTCCGATGGTTACAACAATTTCCTACAGTAGAGAAGAGAAAATCATGATAAATATGGAATTCAATGTATAGAATAAAACTTAAATTTTAGGAATGTAATTTCATAATAAGGTAATTTTTTACTTTCATTTGAAGATGCAATAAGATACATACATTTGAGGAAAGAATCTGATTGGTGAAAAGCTACTTCCGTTTACTTTTTTTATTTTTCTATGCATTTTTCATGTTTAAGTAGTAAAAATAATTTTCAAAAATATAAATTAATTATCACGTTATACTTTTAAGATTTCATTATTGTTTTACAACAATACCACACCCTGAAGCACTACTGATTACCCAAGATTACAAATGTTCAATTAAAGTTATTTCGACATACTTCCCATATAAAAAAAAACTGTTGATCATAGAATAAAAAATTCTGAGCTGGAGCCCATCCGCAAAAAAACTCACCCCTTGGGGTACGGGCAGTCAGAAAAAAAAAACCACCCCGTTCAACGGGTTAAATGGCTTCTGATACGTCAACCCAGACCGAACTGGTTGACGTTAATACAGCTGACGATTCAATGCACGTTGAAAGCGAATGTCCCTTATCTATTCCCCATATAGCAAGGAACCTCCCAGCAAAACAGGAGACAAAAGATGCGCGTGTGCATCCAAGCGGCAGCTGTACTGGCACTGGACAGTGCCAGTACAGCTGCCGCCAGTACAGTACTGGTACTGGACAGTGGACTGGCGGAGTTTCCACTCTCCACCCCGCCATGTAAAAGTGAAGTCAAGCATCGATTTACCGCCACCCTCGTTCATCACCAGCTCTTTTCTGAGAACAATCTACCTCATCTTCCTCATAGGCTTATAAATGGCGATCGCTCGTAATAGCCCACCCTCGCAAACCACCATCCGCCCACATCATGATTTATTCAAACGTACTTTTTCCTCATAGATCTCGATTTAGCCCCAATCCAGCACAGCCCCCAGTTAAATATTTTTCGCCGACTGTCCACCCGATCGTATGACAGACAGTGAGACCGTGAGAAGGAACTCATTATCGTGAAATGGATAGAGCATAGGAAATGTGTGATGGGGGTGTGGGATGGGGGATGTGTGTATCAGAGGGGGCTAAGGGTGGCAATATAAGCTTCACATTTCGACCGTTTTTCCTTTGGAGAGTCCGGGATCTTAGCAACTAGCATAATGCGGTTTATTCGATATAGCGCCAAATTCGGCGACGACCAACAGTGGCAAAATGCCATGGGTTGATAATAATTTTAATTTCATTTTTGGTGTCTATCTGAAAGTGTTTCAATGATCCAAAACGCTCCAAAATTGAATCAGCATGCACATTGCTCGCATAGTATCGTCTGGCAGCCCAGCCATTTAGATTAAGTTGGAGATGAATCACGTGTAAGAGATTGGAGATGAGGTGGGACGAGATATATCATGTAAAAATGCCAAAGGCGAAAAATCAGAACTTGACTACCACAACCTGACCACAACCACGGAAAAAAGAGGCGGGCTCGATTTCAGTTCTTCATGGAGGGGAATACGAGTGGGTGTAGTTTCCAACAGGGGAGTGAGGAAAATTGCATTTGCCACCGTGTCGATGAATGGCCGGAACCCGGAAATAACAAAAAGTCACCCACGTGGCATGACAATGCAGCGTTCGCATCTTCATCATCGTGCGGCACGAGCTTGTCAATCCCATTGACTTTCCCCCCCACTTTAGCGACTGCTTTTGACATTTTTCAATCTAGTTCGACAGAGTCCTGTTAATTTCCATATTCATTATGAGCCGATCAAGAACTCCCGACCTAAATGAACATCGCCGCCAACAGAAACAAAAGCGCCCGACCTCAAAAAAGTGCACGCAGTGCGTGCCAAATACCAACAAACCGAAAGGAAATTCCCCACCGAACAAACGACGAGACAGCACAGCGAGACCAGGCAGCGGCCGGACCGGATGTCTCCCTACGGGCGTATTCGACCGCCCGCCCTGCATCTCGTATGAAGCGGAGGAACAGAGCAACAGCGGAAAGGTTAAGTGCCCGGGATCATCATTCATCTTCCCGGTCCATGCCCAGCGTATTTCATGTTAAGCATACAACATCCCATCTTTATCGAGGCCAATCAAGCCATTCAGTCAGAATCACTATAAATTAATATATCTCCTTCTCCTTTGAGATCGAAACTCGACATGAAATAAATCACGGCGAGTTCAAAGGTTCAGAGCATGACAATTTTCTAAAAGATTTGAGACCGAAAGATATCGAATTATATCGCTGCGACCGGGCAATCGCAGGGTTGCAGGAACTTCCGAGTTCATACGGAATCCCCCTCGACATCAGCTTTTGAAATTAAAAAATTTATCCTAAAACGGTTTCAACACTTTCCCACCAAAAGTCTGGATTTTATCATGCTCAAGCAATAGACCCAAATGCAACAACCTTTTTACTTAACGGTCCTTTAAGCATCTTTGGACTCCTATGGAGAAAAAAGCTCTTGAAGGCTCTTTCATGTCGCCTAAATGAGGTCTCACTTTATCTCTCTTGGTTCTTCCCCTTCGAACAATGACGGAAACTTCACGTTCCGACCCACTATTGCCATTATAAGGCGCAACGCCGCTTCGCAGTCGTAATCTCAGTTCAGAACGACCTTACCAACTTTCCACTCCCGTGACTCGCGCTCATGCACATGCATGAGCGCAAAATTGTTTGAGTCTCCCCTCCAAAGAAAGTTTAATCCGTTGTGGTTCAGTACTTCCGGGGGTCTGGAGCGAAATCTACCAGATATTATTTCATTGAGGTGCCGCAGTGCCCTTTAAGGGCCTCCAGTACTGACCTGGTGCTGAAAGTCCTAAAAAGGTACACACGCAAACTGACATGAAGCAAAGAAAAAAAAAAGAAAGAAAACTGAACGGGGAATTCATGCGCTGAAGGGCTAGCCCCTGTCGAAAAGATTCCTTCTCTAGACGCACCCAAAAGCAGAAAATAGAATCCGAAATCAGATAGTGGAATCCCCGAAAACCGCTTCTGACGCGAACTTCATCCTCACCTCATCCTCACCTCATCCTCACCTCACCCACACACCCGAGAATAGGAAGCGACAGCCGAGGAGGACTCGACGGGAGCACCTTCCTAACGGGACGGCAACGAGGATGAAGGTCGGAAGGCAGAAGGCACTCCGAATCCGCTTCGAGCCCACTCCGTCGCCGTCGTGCATGGAAATGGTTCGAGTTGGAATCGCTTTTCGCGGATGCTGCTGTCTACTTTTCGGTATAAAATTTCGGTTTAAAATTTAAAATATTGACTAATGCATATTCGGAAATGTTTTATGGATCACTAGCGATTCTTCATCCCCGAAATCCTGTTTCCTGGCTGATTTGGGTGTGATTCTATCCATTATTATTATTATCTATTGTTACCACTATTGTCTATTATTACCATTAACATCTATTATTAATCCATATTGTACGTAAGGGTTCAGCTTTCTATCTTCTTCATGCATCTCCCGAATATTCACACAGCTTAAGCCTCTTACGTTGACAATGACCG
>CAJPEV010001798.1:0-57201 GCA_905338385.1 Darwinula stevensoni | reverse complement strand
CTGTGCTGAAGTAGAACAAGTTCTTGGAAATGACCCGTACTGTTTTAGAATCAGTGGTACCTGTACCTTAAGCTAATACTAATAACTAATGAGTTAATCGATGACGCAAGAGTATTAGGTTTACTGGGAAGAAGTTGTGGTGGTGGTTATCACTACAACGCGCGAGACCTACGAGACTAGATCATTTTAGGCCATAGGCTAAGCCACCTACCGCTCAAAGCGCCAGGTCCATTATGCTACGCCTACCTTGACCCTGGGCTAGACCATTCACTCCTCAAAGCGCCAGGTCCATGGGGCTAAACTATAATAGGCCAAAGGCTTGGACATCCAATGCACTTATAGCCCGATGGACCTGCTCGCAGTCCAGATTTAACACCGTGCAACTTCTTCCTGTAGGGCTGGGGGAAAAAATCAGTTTCAAAATCAAAACCAACGACCATTGATGAACTTGAAAACAAAATTCGTGATATTCCAGGCAATGAACCAGGTGACTCCTTGAGAAAATCTGTTGAAAATGTAATAGTAAGGTTACAGATGTGCGAGGACAATGCTGGACCCTACGTTGAATTTTAAATTTGTAATAAAGCTTTTCAATTTTGTTATGAAGTAAACGGTAAAAAATAAGCTTCAATTCAGTTAAAGAAATGTTTTAATATCTCCTTTGGTTTAGGAGCAATGACAATTTAAAAATAGGGAGTGACTTTTCAGACACCCTGTAGTTTTACCTCCATGGCATGAGCTAATTACCGTCTATTAGAGAAGTCATTTTTCTGGAAAAAAAATATAATTAGAGGTCCTCACGTGAGTATCTTGGAAGACAATGTCCTGGTTATCGGTGTGCTGGAAAACTCTGTCGAAGTTGAACTCCTTTTCGAGATTGTGATTTTCCACTGACAACGAGAATTTGTCTTTGTACTTCACCGTGAATCCACCCCCCATTCTTTCTTCGTACGCAAGTAAGGGTCGTACTCGACAAAACAATCGGATCTTCCCCTTAAGGTCCTCGATAACGTTACAGTACAGTACATCCTGTACAGTACAGTATATCTCCTCCCGACCCCTCTTATAAAAACATCCACTTAGTTGGATTTAGAATAATTTTTGAATGTATAAACAAATAACATATCAGGGTGACTCTAAAATGCAAAGAGTATATTTTTCTGTAACGAAGTCAACAATAGGCCCACTATTACCCTGACACAAAAAGAATTACATTTGATTTTAGTGAAAAAGCAATAATGAACGCCAGGCCTTAACGTTTCTGCTCAAATTTTGTATATGAAGCCACCGCAGGAAAAAATTACCATTGCCCGATATACATGGCAAATGATATGGGGACAAACAAGGGTTAAAAGTGATTCCTGGAAGTGAAAAGTGATCAACGCTTTCATCTGCAACAATCATTCTGATCATTCCGGCAAATGACTTCGAAGCATATATATTCGAAGCATATATATTTGAAAGGAAAATTACTCCAAGTGGCACAAAACATTGACTCGTACTGAACCAAACTTAAGAACTGCCGATTGGCTCTGATGGGTAGTAAAAGCAAGTAGTTTTCAAAGTGAGCCTCAAAACCATTTTCAATGGTTGCTCGAATACTTGAAATCGCTTTTGCAGGCATGCGACTCTCAGAAAGCTCTAGTCAATAACGTTCATGGAGTTTACAATGAATGCATTCCTATGTATTGATTTTTAATTTTAGAAACTGGTGCAGTCAGTGTTTGACGGGTACAACGTGAGCATTTTCGCCTACGGCCAGACCGGCAGCGGGAAGACGTTCACGATGCTCGGGACCGACCAGGACCCAGGGATTGCTCCCAGGGCGTTCCATCGCATCTTCCAGATCGCCTACGAGAACAGAGAGCACTCCTACGTGGATGTGTCCGTCTACATGCTGGAACTGTACAACGATCGCCCACTGGATCTACTAGGAACCGAGGTATGTCAGCTTATATTGAACAACCTGCTGAAAATGAAATCTCGTCTGGTGAGGTCTATGGCCTTAAAAATGTTTAGGTAAACTTAAATGTCCGGTTCCAGATGGAAAAAGTAAATCGCTTCCGCTGATATATTAGGTGCCTTTAATAAAGTGTACATAAAAAATTCTATAAAGGCCATGGATCTCTACATTTGCCGATCTCGATCTGAACCCTGATGGTTTTTTGGAAAAATACTTATTTATCATTCTCACTTTAATCACAATCCGGTCAAAATTACGCGGTTAAGGAAAAAAATTAGGGCATTCGGATTTTAAAACAACTTCTTTGCATCGGTTTTAAGTTTAAAAGGTTTGCTTTAAGTTTGCATGTGAAAATTCACAGTAGATAACTCGAAGCCTCTCGAAACTTCACTGCCCGCCCACAGTTGGTCTGTATTTATACCATATGCCCGATTGCGCTCTCATGAATTTGAGACGATGAGCAGTAATTCAAGCATTGACAAAAGTATCCTTGGTTGGATTCTATAATATATAACTTGAATGGTTCTTCCTCCGAAATTGCCAGGGTTTAGGTTTGGGTACATTTTTGTCTTTAAAAATTTCAGAAGATAACAGAGACGAATTTTCGCCAGATTCTCTCTTCCTGCTTAAATTTTTCCAGAAAGAGGTCAGGTTCGTAAAGAATCAGGAAGAAGAGTTGCCCGGAAGAATAGTTGCAATGATAATTATATAGTGATATAGAGTTGAGTTGAATGGGAAAGTCCCAAAGTAATCATCTGCACACGGACAAAACAAGGAATCCCCAATAAAGACGAACGGACTCTTGTTTCATATTCTGAACTCCTCTAAAGCGGAAACTCCACGCGAAAGAATCTGTAATTTCTCGTAGATGAATCTGAAGATCAAGAAGGATGAAGCAGGCATGGTGAGTATACCAGGAGCCAAGATTGAAAGGGTGTATTCCGCAGAAGAATTGTGCAAAATTTTCCGCGAGGGGACGAAGAACCGGCACACGGCCGCGACGCAGATGAACTCAGAAAGTTCTCGCTCTCATCTCATCATTGGGATCCTGCTGGAGAACACGTGTCATCGCACTGGCGTTGTCTACAGAGGGAAGGTTTGTCTCTCTGAAGATGCTCCAGAATTAAGTATTGGAGGTTTTGTGAACGATATCCATCCAGACATTCAATTCACCTGAATTAGGTTTATGCTGGTTGTTTTTCTGCATCAGTCACTTCAAATTTTGCAGAAAAATCCTCTCGCCTGAAATTCCTTCTCAATTTATACGGGAGCATTAATATTTTCATTTTTGCGGAGATACTTTTGCCTAAGGAAGGCCGGCAGGAGGAAAGTGGTTGCCGTCGGTGTTGGTACCCATATTCCAGCATTTCCATTCAAATTCATCCCCTGATGCGTCAGTTGGCCATTTTTCTTCCCGCAGATATTATAAACACGTACATGTCTCTTCCCTAGTAGCACATGACATTGAAACAACATTGATTCAACTTTGATTCAATATCCGGATGTTGAACCAACGTTGAATCAACGTTGATTCAATGTTATACTATGTACTTATACAATGTGCTACTTGGATTTTATCATTTTTAGTTGAGCCTCTTGGACCTAGCAGGAAGCGAACGATTTGAAAAATCCGGCTTCTCAGGAAATCGAAGAAACGAAGCGATTTCCATCAATAAATCTTTGTCTGCCCTGAGTAAGATCATTAATGAAAGAACCACCGGAGCGAAATTCATCAACTACAGGTATCCCAACGATTTCCTGCACATTTCACCATGTCACAAACCAAATCCGCCAGAATAATAAAAGCATTACTATTTAAACGTATTTATGAATTACATCTATTAAAACGTATTTTTAGGGATAGCAAGTTGACCGAACTGATGCAGGATAGCCTGGAAGGGGATGCCAAGACACTCATGATCGTCAATGTGTCTCCAGCTACGTACAACGTTGAAGAAACTTACAATTCTCTCATGTAAGACATCCTTTCCGTTTTGTATCAACTTTTTATTGGCCCCTTAGATGGGGAAATGTCATGTCGAACTACGCAAATTAGATCTAAAGCACCTTTTCTTCTGGTTAATCCAGGGGAGACTGACTTTTATTATGCTGTCTTGAGAGTTCATCCATCTGTGCAAAAATTGCGAGACGTGAACCCCTTCAGAATGGGTTTATTTAATGTGCACTTTCTGCGGAAGAAGGGAGTGAAAGATAGCGGGGCCCAGGAGTTTTTCGCCAAGTGGCAAGCTGTGCGGAAACAACAGAGAAAATGGTTTCTCACAAATACAAAAACACTAACACTGATATTAAGTAAAACAATAACCCGCACAAGTATGTGGAACTGGGACTGGGCTGAAGCCAGTGGAGTGAACAAAGGGCCAGAAGGTGCCACAAATGGAAAAACCAAAGAACCTCTTAAATCAGTTCCTTCAAGGTTAGCGAAAGTTTTTAAGACCAACCGGCTAGCAGCAACACTCTGGCCCACTGGCTTCACTTATGCCCATCATAGTACACATACCATCATAGACAGAATGTCACTGCTAGACGAAAGATTGGACTTGGGACAGTCCACTCCAGCACACCTAGGCTTCGGCATAAGTGGCTAGTTTCATTGAATAGATCTAACCGATTCATGAAAGTGACGGAAACCTTAGAATACGGACACTGACACAGACAACATTATACATCACCTCCTGATGGAAAGCAGACAAAGTCAGACTAGCAACTACATGAATGAAGGACGTGTCGCGAATCACTTCCTTACAGTTTTGCCGTGTAACCAGGATCCTCTTCAGAATCTAAAGCGAACTGAACGCAAAACAATATACGTAGTAGACACATTCAACAACAAAAAGGTGAAGAAATGCTTGTCTACTGAGGCATTGTAAGTCACAGCTGGACAACACAGAGGTGAGCCCCTCAGAAGTATCTTCCACAATAAGAGGTCAGGAGAGTGGTCTTCTTTAGTGGAGTGAACAGCGCCCGCCAGAGTCGACCATTAACCTTAATTAGACACCATCTTAATTAGAAAGAAGGAGCCATCTCATTTTTACACCTCAGGAATCCACCCTGTAAATATATTTTAAGAGATATTAAATATCTATTTTTCTTATATTCTTAAGCACTTACTTGAGAATGAAGCTTCCCTTATTTACAGGTATTCCAGCCGCGTGAAGCAAATCCAGAGACATCCCCAGCAGATACGTCGCCAGCAGAGACGTTAGGTAATTGAAAGTTGTCATCAATTTTATGGCGTCTCCCTCAGCTGTCCTTCTCGGTTTTCACCTCAGAGTATCTTACTCTTTTCATTCCTAGCAGACACTTGCTGAGTTTCCAATAGATGAACGCCCTCCTCCCCTATTAGTTGTGCTTTACAAGCCTCGAGACGACTTGGTTTGAGGCCAGAAGCTGATTGTCTTCTCTAGCGACCTCATGACCCACCTATGAAGAGAAATTATGCTAAATGACCAGGGTGCAGTTCATGTAATCTTCCAACGAGCATACTTTGTGGACTCCTGCAATTTGCTTCAGTTCGCACGAGAAAAATACCAGAGTGTGACCCCTAAAATGGAAATTTGGAGCAAATAATGCGCCAAAAGAGACAGGTGGAGAAAAGAGCGAGTTGGAAAACAAAACTTGACCCTGTTGAATGAAGCCTCTCTAGATTGCATCATTAGAGATTGCCTTGACGGATGCCATCACATGTCACAAGCATATTGATGCTTGCCACGATGAACAATGATTATTGATGATGAATTCGGTGAAAATCAAGACGTGTTGCCACATACTTGCAATGCATTCGCCATTCAATATGTATAACAAGCATGCTAAATTTACCCAACCATGATTTCCGATCAATTGGAAAAATTAGAATTCGGAATTTAAAATAGGATAAGACTCTCAGAGTGTCTCTTCGGTTTTTCTGTATTATGCCGAGGATCAATCACGCCGATGGAAGCCCGGATGTCTTAGCTCACCACGATATTCACGCATATTTCGTACTTAGATCTATGTATTCTTTAGTCTGCATATTGGAAAGGATATGTGGACATGCAAATGAAGTCAAGCAGAAGTCATCTCATCTAATATAAACAATGTGGAAAGATTGCTTGATCTCTTCTAGTACTACCTCGTAGTATAACGATTATTTTCCCTTTAAAATATTTATTTATTTATTTAGTGAAATAGGCTGTTTCATAATTTTCTCTTCTCTGAAGATATTCTTTCCTTCAGCTGAAAGTTTTGTAGAGTTCATGCAACATGTCGATAATTTGTTAATCTCCATGAGTTCAAGACATTAACATTTCAGTTTCACCACATCTACCTGAAGAGGTACGTTTTTCTGATTAATTGGAAAAAATTGAAATTCTCAGACTTTTCCGCTCAATGTTACTTTCGCATGTTGCACTGTTATGTTCCATCAAGTAGATTAGACCATTCTCTCAGTGTGCGCGTATATTCAGTCAGATTCAGAGGATGACAAACCGACTGACATGAGGTGATGATTCACCTAAAATAAAATTTTAAAAGAAATACAGAATATTCCAAATTCACGTGGTAAATTCATCCTATCAGAGCAGGTTCATGGGTCGATATTGTCAAAGATGTTTCGATAAATTAGATGAAAAATTAGCAAGGTCGAAGCGACCCAAGACAAGCCCATTTCTCAGTGACTTTTTAAGAAAAATGATGCTTTCCGGAGGATTGTCTTTGAATTTGTTCTTGTCTGTGTCAGCGTAGACATACTTCGCATAATAGGATTTTGAGCGATTGGCGTTAGCTTCATTATCTCAGTTCCTCCCATGGATAAACTAGAATCTTTGGTAGCCAATTTATGAGGTTCTATGGCAAATGGTATTGAAGGCCAAAGAAATATGATACATGCGAGTGTGTACATGTGAGCCTTACAAATTATGTGGATAGTTCGATAGAGTTTGACAAGGAATTTCCTTTTGTGTAATTGTGGCTCTAAATTCGAACAATTAGTTACCATCCCACTAACATTCCTCCATGAGATCCAATCCTCCTGATTGACGAAGCCTGACAGGAGTCTCTCGTATGACGTCCAACATATGGAATGAATCGAACAGCAGCGCCTCTTCATGGCAATTTATGGCAAATGACTTGTGATGACTTCTTGGCAAATGCCGGTGATAATCCAAATCATTGCAATGATGTATCAAAAGTGATCACCATTTTATATATTGATGTTTTTAGGTTGTGATGTTTCCTCTTATACCTTCTTTTTTCATTAAGTAAACTTATCATGCAATCATGATAAGTTTACTTCCCCCTAAACTTCAAAGTACTTTTATATTGATTGCTTTCTTCATAATGACTATGAATACGTCTGTTAAAGTGATAGGCCGTGGTTTTTGTCACAGTTGGCATTTATTATTTGGCAGCAGCTAGGAATTGCTAAATTTTTTTACTACCACGGTATTGACATTTTCTCTGTTAATAAGGATTCTAAACGCAGTAAAGCAATCATGAGGGCCAGGGAAGAGGCACATTGAGAGAATGCAATGCCACATATTCCTGCTCTTAACATGATCCCGATGGAGGATGCGAAGATTGTGACCCAACGAGGGATCTTCAGTTTTAAATTTGGTGCATCATGCATGCACCAAACTTAAATTTGCAAAACCTATATTAAGCTACCATCTTCTATAAACCCAATCAATTTATTCTAGGTAGTTTACGGACACCCTGTGTTTTTAGGTTTGCAAGGAACATCAATTCCAATGATCTACATATAATTAATATCGATTTAAGACAAAAACTGGGCTGACTCCTTTTCTTCCCTATGACTGCCTTTCTCCCAGGAATCACAAATCTTCCGGAGAATTCCCGAGTATTCACTCCCTGAACAAGATTATCAAATAGGGAAAAAAGGCCTCTTACATCTAACCTGAAATTTTGGGAAACCTGATTTTAAGGTGGACACCATATTGTAAAACAAAAACGTGAGACTAAAATATTTTCATTGCAGGAACACCTCCCTCCCCCTTCCCTCTCCAGATAGCGACAAGGGGTGGAGGGGTGATAATATTCTGAAAATAAAGTTGCCCTGATTCCATGCAAATAGGGTATTTCAGTGACATCCTTTCAAACCTTCCATCAAGAGCATCATATGCTTCTTCGCTTTCCACATTCGGAAGAGGTAGCAAATCGACTGTAGATTACATTAATGGTGTGACCTGTCACATTAGTCGCCAACCGAGTGTGACGCCCATGGCGAACCTAAATGAACGCCCCGGAGATTTATGGCGTTAGTTCTTAGCTGGTTCTTCCGTTATATATTCAATATAATTTTTTTCAAGCAAGAAAAGTGTTTTAGAAACTTTCGCAACTAAGACCTGACAATGCAAACCAGCTCATGAAGACACTTGGCAATAATGGGCCGAAGGAAGAAAGATGTCAAACAAGTAACTTGCTTTTTCCATGCACCTCAAAGTGGAGAACAACTTTTCGTCACGAGGAATTTACTTTTTCCCTCGTCACATAGGGATATTTCTGGGTCAAAATTGCCTGAACCTCACCTTTGAAAATGAACTATGCTGCTTAAATTTAATTGAAACTTCGAGGATGCATGTAGCGAATTGTTCACTTATCGATCTCCGGTTCAAGAAAAAGCACGCCTCAACACGATGAGAAGGAAACCTAGCCTTCCATGGTTTTTTTTTCTGTTTTCCACCAAAGTTCAGGAGTCCAGATTCCATGAAGACGATTTTTTTAAACGGGATTTTTGCCTTGGCTGCAATGACTGAAACGTTTTCACGCGAATTCCGAGATTGTCAAGGACACTGTATGGTTTATTTCGCATGGAATGACCAAAGAATTTTGCATTCAGAAAGGAAACAAGACATCATCGGGTAATGACCACGATAAAGGAATCCTCGAATGTGACAGAAATCCCTCTTGTGTAGTTGCAAAGCACAGAAAGATCTCGTTTTCATTAGGAACAACTGATTCTGGCTATAAGTAAGAGAATAAGAGAATAGGAGAGTCTGAGAATGCAAGACTTAAAATATATCAGATGGCATGAGAAAGAAATATTTTTTCCCTTTTTTTCGCAAAAAGCAATTTCGTGGGTTTCTTGGATCTGCATGAATACGCGAAGAAGTAGGAAACCCCTTTTCCGCTGTCATGCCAGAATTCCTTTTCTCTCATGTTTGACGGGAACTTCGTTCCCTTTGCTGTTGGAATTGTCGAAAGTATTTTACATGTTATACACTGATAAAAGTACTATCCGCCCTCAAGGAGACGCGGAGGTTAACGAAATTTTTAAAACCTAGTACTCAACTCTGAATACATGAAGTGCATTCCTCCGATAATCATGCACGGTACGCGGAAGGAAAAACCTGCGACGAAGCAGCTCAATGATCAGTCGCAGAGGACGCCGTCAGAGCAGGACGACTGGCAGCAGGAGCAAGGGGCCCCAAAGCCGTACATGCTCATTTCCAGGATGTTCCCAGCCGGGCCGTAGTTGCACGCGTAGAGTTTGCTTCTATTGTAGGCAACGTAGCCGCATCCCACAGCGTACGTGTCTGCCCACACCATCTGCGTATAATGTCCCGTGTCCTTTGTAAATCTGTAACATCGCCACCTTCTCTGTTATGGTTCCACTACCCTGAGAAAATCCATCCACGATAAGTTATTCCAATCGCTACCAAACTTCATGTAACTACCCATTCGGCACAACAGCGTTGTGTCAACGTTGAAAAAAGGTTTATGGCAATGTAGCCACAATGTTGAGGAAAGGTTGACTTTTCAACGTAACATGTTGCCATGACGTTGCCACAATGTTGAAATGAAACACAGCTCAACGTTGAAAAGTTGACGCTGTGCGACGTTGTGCCAACGTTGAATTTTCAACGTAAGGGCATTATAGTACCTCCTCCCTATTCCGAGGTTTGAATGAGCTTTGTCGGATGAAATTGAATATGGACTCGATAACTCCATAGATGGTTCCCAATAGGTATGATACAAGCAGTACCCTACCGAGTACAATCATCCCACGTAAAGGACCCACAGAGTTTTATTTCCCCTACTGAATGAGAATTCACATTGAGTGCTTGCATGACTCAAGTACCTCTCGGTCCAGTAGAGGAAAACAACCTCGCGGGCATGGTTTTTATACTCTATCCATAATGGAAGACTCTGAGTGAAGGCGCGTGCCATGTGGAGATTTAGGAAAACTGAGCATGTCTTCTCGGACCCACGAGCCAGAAGTACTTTGGGTCTCCTTCTGTCTGATTACCTCCTTCAACACGTCTATCTAGAAATTCCTATACCTTCCCCAATGCTGTAAATGGGAAAAGATTGGGTATTGTTTGAAAAACGCAGGGTACTGGCTATTAAAGGCATCAGGATAAGAATTGCGGAATTGGCGGTTATGTGCCATCTCGCGTTGATTCGTAGAACCTATGTTCTGTTGATATGATGTGGTAACTCCACGTAAAATCAACATTGAGAATACGATTTTTTTTTATTTGCTCCTAATAGCCTCTGAACGACTTCCCTAATTCACGAGTAGTCACCAAATGCTGAAAATACGATTAATTATGAATAGCTAGCATTTCATTGATGTTGATTTTTCGTCGAATTCTCAACTTCAACCAAGTACTTCCCTAATTCACGAGTAGTCACCAAATGCTGAAAATACGGTTAATTATGAATAGCTAGCATTTCATTGATGTTGATTTTTCGTCGAATTTTCAACTTCAACCAAGTCTCAACGTTTCAACCTATTCTCAATGTTGATACAACGTTGTGGTGCCGAATGGGTACAGTCACGTACGTTTATGATAGAACCACATGTAGGCCGAAATTGACTTGGAATGTTGTCACGGTGAGCCTATATGAAACACAGCCGTGTGTTTCTGGGAGATCTAGGTGTCCGCCAGTGTTTATTTTAAAATTTTGACATATTTGACGAATCAGAAAAATCAGAAACCCGAAAGATCAGAACATATCTCGCAAACGAAACTTCCAAAGACTTTCAGGCGAAAATATTTTTTGCAAGTCCGTTAGGAAAGAAACGAGAAACCTTTCCGGTGTGGACGAGGCCTTGAGTTGAGGGCAGACGCCTGGGCTCGTCAGGTGCTGAGCGCAGAGTGAAGGGCGAAAGCGGATAGCGACTGGAGGCGTCATCTAGTGGATTCATACAACACTGCCTTGGCAGCGCAATCGGGATTCGACTCGTTCCGGGATTCGGTTGAGAGTCCCACAATGGAATGCGAGTGTCTCGTTGAGTCTGCTGCTTGGCCATGGCGTAGTCGTTGACGTGCGCCCGCCATAGAGTGAATATAGATGTATCTGCCCTGTGAGGAAAAAAAGTGCCTCCGCCATATTGGAACTGGAGGGAAGCCCGACAAAAATTTATTTTAAAGGGAAGGGTCGTAAATCTCGGGAGGATAATCTCCCTTTTTCACTGACACGTGGATGTATATCAACTTTATAAGTGAGTCTTGTGAGTAACACCAGAGCACAATATTGGACAGCGATGAGACACTTGGATTGGGAGCATGCTGCTTGATGAAACGTCTGGCGTCATACTTTTAATCATACATTCATTGATATAGCGCTGGTGGAACAATGTTTCAACAGAGGAAATGAATAAATGTTTTTGTCCTTTTGGAGCCCGGGCTCTGCAGTAGTTAACTTTTGGCACGAGGCTCGAATCGACGCCCACTTTCCAGCCCCCATTAGCATAGTCCCGAGCCCAGGCAGGTGATTCTCCTTCACACGTCGGCCAAGTTCAAGTGAGTTACTCCAAATGGTCTTTTTACATCTAACGTAAGATCCAAAAGGAAGCCAGTTTTGCCCATTTCGGTTGAGACCGATGGTAGGCCTGTCAACTCTCAGGCCTCTGGGGGTTTCTGGAGAGACTCGCCCTCCCACCGCCTCTCCCTTGTGTACTCTCTATGGTGCCCGATCTATGGAGGGTCGACAGTGACATCTGTATTGCAACCCTGTCAATGAAAGAGAGTCGACTTGAGTGTTGCCTCTAATTATACTCTACTCTCCAGTTGATAGGCGCTCTGGCGCCAGAGGCATGGCACCGGGGCATGGCACCGGGGCATGGCACCGGGGGCACTGCACCGAGGGCACGGCACCGGGACACGGCATCGGGGGCATGGTAGGGATCTCCTTACCAAGGTCTGTCCTAAAGCGACATGCTCCAGAGGTGACCGACGTTGAAATGAAGGATTTTCGGAGTAGATTTTTGTTTGCCGCCAAATCCACTAGCCTCTGGCATTTCATCCTTGGATTCACCTGACTGCGGTTAGACGCAGTCCTGGCTGGAGCGCGAAAAAAAGGAAACGATGTAACCGTAACTAGGCCATGGATCGAATAGAAAAATATCTTGAGAGTTCGACCTCGACTTTGGAGTCGACGTGGGCTCACATGCTTCGACGAAGCCTCGACAATTTTGGAGACACCCCTCATCCAAGTCTTGAACCTCAAAGGGCGTTCTCAAGAAATTTCATTGACATCATCAAGAGCGATCGATGTCGATTTCATCGCCTCTTTCGGTTGCGAATCCATTCCAATAATTTATTTGAGTTCATGAATATGCTGGATTCCCAGGAACTTCCTTGAAAGACCCGTGAACTCATGCTGGAAAATGAGAAACAGACAAATCAAAGACAGAATAATTCGGCACTTGTCGGCCTAAATTTCTATGAAACCTGGGTGAGTTATTGGAAAGATCCTCCTGGACATGAATGTTTTATCGCATGGAGTTTATTTACTAATTGATTTTCACAAAATTATGAAGAAATTCTGGAATGGTGCCGATCTCCGAGAGAACATGGGACGCTTGCCTCTGCATCTACTTGCATCTTTGCAGCATTGAAAAAACACCAAGGACATTCCTCGACTTCCTCGAAAATCTTTCCCTTTCACTTTGATTTCCTCATTTCTAAGTTCATTCTAGCACTTTTTCTTGTAGCGAATATTATGCGATACTGTGTTGCTATTGTTAAATATATATTGAGAGAAATAATAGAGAGCGAGGAGGAAACGAAGCAAGGGCGGTTATGAAGCCAACCTCATCTCAAGCAGATTTCCCGAGATGATTCTACGTCCTTGCTCATTAACATTATTCCCATTGAGTCCTGGAGGAAAACATGGGAGCCAGATGTGGGAAGACGCTCAAGGGCAATGGGATTCGTTCTCCCCTCCTCCTCCTCCTCCTCGCATCCGTTTTGTCTCGCTCATCTTCCCCTCGCTTCATCCATTTAAGTGATCACAGTGCTGCTCTTGCGACAGTGTCATCGACCGGATGCATACCCACCCTCTCGAATCCAGCCGACGGTGGAACCGCTGTGATATGCCAGGTCTGAGCTTCTAAGCGCCAAGGAAATTTGTGACTTGGGTGAAAGACGTGTCGAACTGAGAAAGTCTGCCTGCGCCGCAGGACTATTCGAGGATAGTGTTCGATTGCAGCTCAAAATTTTTAACAAGACGCTAAACTTCAGTCTGACCTTGTTCGACGGTAATCACACCGGCATAAGGCAAGAATTTTGCTCTGTCGGCTAAAAATGATGTCGCGGAAACCGTTTTGTCAGAACGACACAGGAGAGGACAGCATTCTTTGATCAGTACTTAGAGATTGCTGCAAGCGAATCAACAGGAGGGTCTTGTAATGCTGTCAGCGAAGCTCATATGAGACACTTTTTTTCCCACTTGACGTGGTTTTTGGCGTGATTATATGCATAGAAACCGTGTACGAGGCAGAATGAACCTTCCGCCAACAACGTCTTTCGCACAAAAATTCGTTGCCACTGTCCAGAGCTAACCGCGATTCTTCGAAGGAGAGATTAGCACAGTTTTTTGTTCTGCGTTGCGGAGCCGAGAGAGGCGGAAGGGGAGGCAAGGGCAATTATTATGCGCAGCAGAGTTAATGCCGACGAGGCCTGGCAGACGACACAGCTAGCGAGCCATCCTAATATGGCGGCTCTCTTCACTTGTCGGCCGTTTTTCTTTTGCTTTCTGCTTTTTGTCATGTTTGACAGCGTTGGAGATGCTGATGGGCAAGACTTTCGTGATTGACATGTCTGGCGTTAAACTGTTAGCCCAGGCCTTGTTCGTGTCAATAAAAGACTTCACTTTATGCCCAGTGTAATCTCGGCCTAACATTGGAGCCTTTTCATACTTGAAGAGCTTAGACTTATTGAGCGCTCAGGTGATACGGACTGATTCTTTCAGGTTCGATAGCTTGGGCTTGTAGGCTACAACAGGGCCTAGGGCTCAAGGTGCGAGTTGCGAGAAATGTGAGTAATCACCATCAGATTTCATAGGCCGACGCCTATGCCTACACCTTCAACATTGCAAAAATGGCCCAAGAGCAAAAGCAGGAAAGCTTGAATCTCGAGGAAGTTGGTGCTGATGTGGCTTCTCAGCCAGGAAACCCCGAATCCATCCCCCTTTTAAAAATCTCCAAAGTTGCGACTGATCCAAACCTCCCAGAAGAGCAGAAAACTCTAGCAAACATCGATGAGATCTTGGCCTTGGAGTCCATTGCACCTGCCGTTTTCGACGACGAAGATGATGACACAGACGATGGATATCCGAGGGACGTTGACAAGGGTTGGGCCTGGGTCGTCCTTCTTGGAGGCTTCCTTGCATTCTCCCTTCTTTCAGGTAGAATATTGGTGTTGGGTATGCATGGCCTCTGGAATGTCATGTTGCTTGCTCATTGGCTGACTTACATCTAGAAATAAACTGTTGTCAAAATTTAATTAGCAAGGTCTGTCAGACATCAAAATTTATCATGGGTAGTCCATTATTACTCATATTCTTAACTCTTTCATTGTTGGTGTTGATCATATTGATGCACACCTTCTCTGCCTAAGTTGCCAGCATTGATCTGATCAGCACACCAGCTTTGGTCAGAGGGTTATATATATTCTGAGATGGTAATGGCATCTGGTCTGTGATGTTGAGGAAGGTTTGTCCTGACAGCTAGCATCTTCAATAAGATTTTCAAATTCTCAAAGAAAATAAGTTTAATGGCCTAGGCACTGAAAGGGTTAAGAAAGAAAATTCATAGCCATTGCTCATACTGAGAGTAGGAGTTAAGTTCAATGTTAAGTTTAGGACTTAACAGTGACACATGTAGGATTTTTGGAAGAGGGGGGCTTTATATTATGGAACCTGAATGCCAAGCAGCAGGGGGAGGTGGAGGTGCATGGCAAGGAGAGGATTGAGGGGAGGGGCTTGTTTTGCCTATGCATGCCACTAAGCCTAAGCATTTGCTTAGCCTTGAGTCTGGGTTTTACTATAAACAAAAGAGCATTTTAAAAAGAAAACCTCATTGTGGCCTGAAAAGAGTATTTTTAACTAGCCTACATAAAGCCTGTAGTCTGTTCCTCAAGTTAGAGAGTGAAATTGGTGTATTGGACTCTGCTTTTAGAATATTTCTTGATTTGAAGAAAGCTCTTGACTCAATTTCTTATTACCTATTAAGTTAGAACATCTAGAATTTAAGAGTATTTCTCCAGAATGGTTTGTGAGCTATTAGTCTGAGAAACAACTTTGTTGGATGTAAGTGCCTAAGAAACTCATGTAGGAGGATAATGCATGGAATATCATTTCTTTTTCTTTTTTATACATTTATTAAGTACAATATTTTGTAATGTATGGAGGTATATATAGTATGCTGGTTATACACATGTTTCCTATTAAAGAATCCATTAATACAATAATTCAAGATGTTAGCTATAATAAATGGTTCTAACTTACCAAACTCTTTCCAACTAAATCCAATTTCATAATTTTCTCTAATCCTCACTAGCATGAACCGGTTAACTGGACTTTTTGTTAGTAAATAGACAAGATCTACAAAAATTGCATACTACAAAATATATTGACATTTGATTGTATAGTATGCTAAATTTGAAAAAATATGTCCAAAGCTTAAAGTGTGTAATTTAATGAGCTAATTGTGCAAATTCAGAAGTTGAAGATTAGTGCTAAAACAGACCCAAAGAAACCCTTTTTTTTTAACCATATTATATTCACATATGAGGTAATTTATGTTCATCTAGGGTGTAGCTATGCAGTCGTTGCAATTATATTTTTTACAAATTTATGGTTATCAAAAAGGAAAGCAAATAATGACTCACCTGAACCATAGAGATGGTACTGCCCAATATTTGAAGATCGGGATACCAACTCTGGTATTAGATAAGTAAGTATTCAGTTAGCTATTTGTCCCCTAACACATATGAACTGGGTCAGTCCATGTGAAGTGGTCCAGAGAGCTCAAACATGAAATTTCACTAAATGCGCAGATATTGCATTCTATTTCATTCATTGTCTCGTCCCTGACAGCATGAATGAATGGAAATATTTTATTTTTATCATACATTATAAATACCTCACTCATGATTCTCATTGATATGTTGGAAATACAGCTCAGGTTGGAAATACAGGTGTGAAGAGAAGATTCCAATTGTTCACATTTTAGTGATATTTAAATGAACAATAAAATGCATATTCAGATTCATATTCAAAATAAAATTTCAGGAAATGTCACATCAAACACCAAATAACTAAATAACCTTGCTTTAATTTCCTGTTAAAGTAATCATAAGGTGACTTAGACTGATTTCAGGCTTCTCAATTCATATATGGAATAAACATAATACTAAATTGATGGGTTCCCATTTATCACAGAAAGATGACCTCTAAAGCAAGTGACTTTAGCCACGGGTTCCATGAGAACCATTCACTTTTTTTTTTCACAGACAAATCTCTACCAAAAAAGAGCATGAAAGACTTTGGCTAGTGGAATTTTCAGCCACTGCCTAAGACTAAATGTTGAAGCTTCTGCCGATTCATTTGTAAGATTGCTTAGTACATTTTGTGGATAAAATATATTGCTCTGGATGTGACTGCACTATGGACAGGCTCAACTTCAAAAAAGCTCATATAAATATGAGATACCAAAAACGCTATGGCTACACGCGCAGATACCCAGCTAATAATTAAGCAACTCCTATGCTTGCAAAAGCTACAAACAACACCTTAATTAACATCACTTTTATTATGGCCTACCGGTGCCATTACAATGTATCAATGTCACTAGTGATAATTGGAGGCATCGATGATTTTATCAGTGATTGCAATGGTCCTCGCGCTCCCATTCGCGCAGCAATCTCCATCGATCGATCACGGCAAGAAACAACAAAGGCAACCCCTCTAATCACAACAAGATATATCAGAAGGCAACACCCCGTCCTCCATACCGTTCTGGTGCGGCAAATAAAGTCACCGATGCGTCCATGTCAGTTTTCGATAGTTCTGGTCGATGCACCGATGTTTTCAAAACAGCTGCATTGCTAAAAAAAAAAAAAAAACTCAATGGCATTTAGCACGCACTTTTTCTGGCAACCGCAGATTTATGTGCCGAATATGGAAGCATTTATGGGTTGACGAAATCTGGTATTGTGGCAATTTAGAGAGGGTTACTATGGACATTGAAATTCTGGGTAGAATAGCATGCTCAAGCTGGTCCATCTTGAGTGAGGTTTGAGGACTGTGGCCAATTTCAGGATTGATTCCTTGCATCAAGAACAAGAGGATGTCATGAGCCGGCGAATTCTTCTCACAGAAGGAAGACCAGTCTTTTGTGATAGGAACACATTTGCCTGATGTTTCCCGTGATTCTAAAGCAGATGTTGGCCAAAATCGAAAAATCACAAAAATCGACAATACTGCATGGATAATCTGAATTTTTGGATGCCGATTATCCCACTGAACTCAAGACGACCGTATGAAGCCGGTAATCTTAGCTCTGCTCGGATATACTCAGTTCCGGATGTAATCAATTATCCGAGTTTGTATTATGAACTGTGGCCAGCAGAAAAAGTGCGTGCTTAAAAAGAGATACCTGGCACATTAATTCCAAGGTAACTCCTAATTTGCATGTCAGGACTATCCCAGAAGGCATGCAGGGCAACTCTGGGCTATCCTTCAGGTTATTTTGGGAACCTTGAAACTCTTCGCTTCCTTTTCCTTATTTCTCTTTCCTTTTGTGGAGTCTCATGATTTTTTAAATTTTATTTTGTGTTCTTGTCCCCATTGTATTTTCTAGTCAAATTTGTCGTCTAGTTCTCTTCCTTTTCCCAGTTTTTCTTTGCAATGGAAATAAAAATGGATTGATTGATGATGATGAAAAAAATGTTCATTTTGTTAGTTGGTTTTGAATCTTGATATTTGTGATGACATATTTTTGCTGAAAGTACCAGGCACTCTTACGAGTTTTGCAGTGGTTAGAGATGCAACGATATTGAATTCCGCCCATTCGATTTGTTGATAAACCGATATTGAAGAAAGTAATACCCGTATTTGGTATATACGTTTAATTTACCCAATAAGCCCAATTTGAAGGGAAAAGGACAAAGTCTGATCTGATGGTCATGGGTACCCCGTGAGGATGGTTGCATGCAAAACTTGCAACTTAATCCTGTATTGCATGGATCAATGGGGAAAATGTTCTACGGTATCCTGAACACTGTCTCAAGACTCATGGTTTTAAGACTTCCCGAATGACAATAGCTTATGCTTGCAGTCTCGGACCAATACCATCCCATGCCGCTAACGAAAATGAACATTAGCGTCCATTTTGACGTGAAGAATAATTTGTTGCTCTGAGTCCACACTATGCAATACAATATTAATATTTGCCCTATGGAAACCAAAGCACAAAATTTCAACATTTTTATTGGGGAAGGTTTTCGCGTTTTTCTCAAGGAGCTGGAAAACCAAACTATTTTTCGGCACGAGTTTTTTTTACTTCTGGAGGATTTTTTTTTTTTTTTTTTTTTTTTTACAAAAGTAACACGCAGTTAAAAGAGAAAATTAGAGAAACCCACCAGCATTACTCTCCGGTTTCAAGAACACTCAGTCAAACAGTGCCCATTTCGCCCCTTTCTGGATTATCTTAATCTTTCAGCAGGAGGTAAATTTCTAACTACAAGGCATTGTGAAAACAGCGGGGAAATTTTCCGCTAATATGTAGCATACCGATGTCGGCAAGTTTCTCCTGATTGGAGTAGTCAAATATTTAGCTAAGTGATTACATACGTAAATAAATCAAGTCAAGCATCGGAAAAGTGACCTGCATGTAAATTTTATGGGCTCAGATGATGAAGTATCCCATGATGGGATACTTCATGTCATTCCCTTGAAGATGTTGTGTCTTCTGCCGTATTTAGAGAGGAAATTATGAGCTAGTTAATTTCTGATGAGGGAACTGATTAAGTTCTGTCCTGCCCAGGATTAATCCTTTTTATTATTAGATTTTGCTGGGATGCACTGACGAGACGAAGACCAAAAGAAATAAGAATTAGCTGTTGGTGAATGTGATAAAAGGGAACGATGCGAGAAAGGCCAAATGTGGTCGTGTTAGAAATGTTGCATGATCATAAGATCATGCGAAAAGGGGGATTTTTGCGTGTCGTAAGAGTCGAGCTAAACAGTTCGAAGGCAAATGTGAGGATCTGTTTTATTTTACTCTGAAGCAACTCTAAATATTATTGGATTTTGGTTAGAACATCAGAGAGGGGAAGAGCGACCTTGACTTTGTGCTAAAAAGGGTTGTCGCGATGACATCAGTGCCTCGATTGTGCATCGATTCATGTTCGATTCGTTTTTACTCGTGAAGAGTAAAAACGAAACCGATCCCTGAAGTAGCTTGAGTCGTCTCGTCGCAGGTGTCTTTTTTTTCTCGAGGTTTTGCGGGGATCCTTTATCGCTTATGCACTTGGGAATTTTCATTCTTATGTGTTCCTTTCGTTGACCGATGCAATGTGATGCAAAAATATCACCAACGGTGACATCTACGTATCATGACAGCTGCAGTACTAGAGGTTTGTTGGAAAATAAAAATTATATTAGGTCAAAAAAATGCATAAAATAAAATGTTCGATCTCCCATTCCCTTGATCTTCTAGAAGTCATTCGACTTGCTCACTGTGAAAGCCACGTCCTTTCATTTCTCTACGAAAATGAGAATGATGACTTTTTTTTCACCTGGCATCGCTTTGTTACGAGGGGAAATGGGAAGTCGCAAAAAGTAAGAAAACCTGAGGCCTCTATCGCATAATGAGATCAATCGGATTCACAAAATATATTGTGAGAGGGAAATACTTCTTTTTAATTTTGTCCTACGGAGAAATGTTTCTGTTCAAAAGTTCGATCCGAATTACAATCATATTGTGTGGAATGATATTGAATGTCCGTCATTATTCCAGTGTTTTCTGTGGGAAAAGTTTCAGATGAACTCAATATTTTTAGCAGTTTTGAGGGAATCCATCGCGAGAAAACCGACTTGAAGGGCAAACTTTTTTTTTTTACGAGTGCGTTTCAGATCTTGATCTATAATCGATCCTGAACGTTTCGCTGTTTTTACTGTCTGAACGGGGCTTTTGGCGTTTTCAGTCGCTCTGGGTTGCAGATTGGTGAGCGAAGGGCATAAAAAATTGAGGCGTAATAGTTGAATTCTGCTGAACTTCTCTGATTGACGCCACGAGAAGGGTGTCATCTGCGTATTTCAAATATATGCATATTCTACCTTTCAGACCCCGCGTCCATTCCAATAGATATTTCATTTTCATTGTTTCAATGGTAATTTCTTGGGATTCTCGTGACTTTGCGCTCCATATTACACTACAATGGCCTCAATTATGCATGGCTCAATTTCGTCGGAGGCCTTCTCTCACCCGTCAGTTTTGTAATCTTCAGTTATGTAATTACTTGTAAAGCATATAATATATGGTATGATATGGTAACTTTATACAATATATAAAAACGATGTATAGAACATACAAATTGAAAGTAGAATAGGGAAAGAGCTCAAAAATACAAAAAGTATATTATTCCGATAGTGGCCGCGTAATTCAGGTCTGAAAGGGGAAAGGAAAGCTGACCTCAAATTTATTTTATCTTTGCATTATCTGAACGTGAACTAGAAAGAGATAGACCTTAACTCTGTAACTACCATTCTGGACCTAATGGACCCTGATACAAAAATTTAGCCATTCGTGTAGATTTCGCCGTAAACTTGTAAAGCTCGATAGTCCTTGCATTTTCATGAAAACATGTGATACTAATTAGGCTAAGTAATTTGAAGAGATTCTTTGGAAATGAATAGATGAAACAACTGCTAGCATGATAGAGTTCCCATTCTCTCGGGGGCTGAAATAAGTGTTTAATTATGTTATGTATGTTTCACTCACAAATTCATTCATGAGGCACTTGTCCCCTCCATAATCGCAAGTTCACAATCCCCTCAAGGAGGGTATTTCAAACTCGATCGCAACCAATTATAACCATTAAGTTGTCTAGTTACAGCTAATGAAAAAGATTGAAATAAAAGGTTAACTTGCACATTTTATTAGATTAGGTCTGATTTTACGCAAATTTTAAAGAATATAAGGTTTTAAGAATTTCTTGTTTTCAGACAAATGAGAAGGGTATATATGTGATAATGCAATTGATTAATCCCAGCCCTGTCTAGGATAATTAGTAATAATTTCATCCCTGTTTTTGTGCTGAGAAGCTTTTCTGCATGAGATGAGTTCATGAGATGTAAGGCATTCGACGTTAATATTAGACCTTTTGCGTTTATTTAATGAGGGTTGCCCATGATTCAGCTCATAATGTTATCATATGCGTCTGACTTTTTCCAGGACTTTATAATACTGTGGGGCTCTACTACCACGAGTTCCTTCTCACCTTCGGCAAGAGCAAGAGCACGACAGCCTGGGTGGGGTCGCTCTACACATCCGTCTTCTTTCTCGGAGGTAGGCGTTACATTGCGTATCCCGTCAAAATGTCGAAAACACACATGTCGACTGTCCGATTGTCGATTACCAACTATGTCGAATTCCTGAACGGCGAAGGAATGAAATGTTGAAAGTCAAAATGTCGAAAGAGAGAAAAGTCTCGTATCTCGTCAAAATGTCGAAAACACACATGTCGACTGTCCGATTGTCGATTACCAACTATGTCGAATTCCTGAACGGCGAAGGAATGAAATGTTGAAAGTCAAAATGTCGAAAGAGAGAAAAGTCGAAGTGGACTTTTATTTATTCTGTCAATGAAGTCTTAAAAACTCGTCATGCCGAACACGGGAGAAATGCACATGTTCCAGAAAGAAAGGCAAACTCATTGGCGGTTATAAATGTGATAACCTCTGACATGCGGCATTCAAAACTGAACATTATGTGCCACTGCACGCAAGTAATCATGCAATTCGCGGTCGGAGTAGGAAGAAACAATTTGATGAATGCGTTTTTCCCTTGATTCTTCAGCTTTCGTGCGTGATATCCTGTCAAGATTATTTCCATCTCTCGCGCTTGAAAACATTCTTTTCAGCAATTTGCATTTGTGAGGAAGTGCGCTTGTTACTGATGTAATCAACTCCGCCAACGCTTACTGATGCAGACAAATGATAAGCTAACAAAGCAGTATTCGCTGCCTCAAGGGAGCAGAGAAGAAAGAAGTAATCTCCTCTCCTTGATTATATCAGGACCCAAGGAACGGAAAATAATACCTGGATTTCGACATCTTGAGGATTCGACGTTTCCCCACATTTTGACGCCTTCGGTATTGTAACAATCAACATCATGCCCATTCGACCATTGTCCATTCGACATTGTGTGGCATTCGACGTTTTTGCTAGTCGATGTAAAATCTGACGACATTGTGGCTTTCGACATTATGTTATAGAACCGTTACATTGGGGACAAAGGTTGGCATTGAATTGGGATGGAGGTTGGCATTTAACTGGGGATAGTGGTAGGCTGAACGCTTAACCCTCCCTTGCTGTCAGCTCGAAAATAGCGTGAAGGCTGTCTCTTATGACCCCATTCTTTTTCTCACCACATTTGATTAGATTCAGGGCGACGAGTCAGATAAGGTGATAATCATTCATGGACAGAACACAACGTATACAAATGAATAAAAAATGTCCCAATGAACCACGAAACATCCGATATGTATTTGGGCCACACAAATCATAAATCGTTATAATTTCAGGAGTTTTCATGGGGTCGATCCCAGACAGCAAGGGAGGGTTAAACGTGACGGAGATAGGCTGGACGCTTAAATATGATTGAGGATCAAGAATGGGAAGGTGAAAGATGCCTGTGCTTCTTTAGGTCCGCTGGCATCGTACCTCATCCTCAGATTCGGCTGTCGTATCACCATCATGATCGGCGGGATATGTGCGAGCATCGGGTACCTCGGGACTGCTGGGGCACCCAATCTGGGAGTGGCCATCTTCACATATGGAATACTGGCTGGTCAGTTTTTTTTTAATGCAGCCTTCCCTCTCTTTTTATTGTTATTCGCTAGTTTAAAAGAAGCCTTAATTTGCATACATATGAGCATGTTTGATGGTTTTGCGAGGTTGAATGATGTTGAAAAGTTTTGATGTAGAGTCACGCATTGCAGTTTTGAAAACGTTCGCTGTCAAAATTAAATGAAAAAGAAATGCATTCACATTCATTTCTTTTCTGATATCGCTATGTTCGAATATTTTTACGTGGGACCCTATTCGAGAAATGCCCGATTTCTTTGACAGCAATCGGCTTGTAATGCAGACTGTTGCTGTTGCTTGAAGGCTTTCTATCAATATTTCCCTGGCAGCCTTGGGTCTGAGCCTGAACTTCAGCGGCTGGGTGATCGCTCTGGGGACGTACTTCCAGCAGAAGCACTCCATCGCGACCGCCCTGGCCATGACCGGCTTCGGGTGCGGGCTGTTCTTCCTCGGCCCGGCCGTCGAGGCCTGCGTCAGCTTTTACAGCTGGCGGGGGTCCTGCCTCATCAACGCGGGGCTCGCCCTGCACTTCTGCGTCTTTGGGGCTCTCGTCTTTCCCATCGTCGTCGTCACTCAGCATGAGGACGAAGAGGAGGAGCAAGAGAAGAAGGAATCTCTTGGTGAGCCCACCTTATGTATGAGTCCGTCATCCTCAATAAAAAAAAGAAAAAAACTGCAATTCAGTGACTAGTTGTCCTATATACGAAGAAGCGCCTACGTTTGTAACATGGTGTACCAACAGAATCTCATCTAAAGCATTGTCATAGAAGTTGACATCTCATGGGATATTCCATGGGATAGGAAGAACATTTCTCAGAATGGGAAGGATGGGGCAGGATCGATCTGCCAGGTGTATTCCACAATGACAGAGTGAGACCTTTCGTCCCCATGCATATCACATTGGTGACTGAATGTGATTAACAGTAGCTGGAAAAAGCCTCCTTAGGAGTTTAAGAGTAATTTTTTTTTAAGGTCTTTAAGACCTTAAAAAAATTATCAAAAAAATATTAGGAAAAATGCATTGCTCGTTGACTCGCTGTTTAGCCATCCACGAGTTACTTATTTTGCATGCTAACGGTTTATTGTACTGTCCAATGTCCTTTGCTATTGGACTTGTTGATATTTCCCACCAAACTGTGTGTGCATGGTTGAGAACTTCTTATGATGAGCCTTGACTATAATTGAGAGGTCGTGAGTGGCTTTTAGCAACATTCATAATTTTTGCATAGGCAGCTAAAAATGAGCGCCAGATACTTCTGCAAAAAAAAATATTATTATTTTTTTAAACAAGACGTATTTTAGGTTCCAGGAATAGGAGAGATTCCTCTCAATTTTCAATGAGGTGATGAACATTTACGATTGATTGACCTGACTGAAATTGGAGAATTTCAAACAATTAATCAGAATAAAATTAAAATAATTTTTAAATAGCTAAAACTGGAAATGAACTATTATTTCATTCGTCCCAAAGCCGTAGTGACTTTGAGACTCCTGAGGGAGCATTTATATGATCGTTGATGTAGTTGAGCTACTCTTGTCTGCCATGTACCAAGTGAGGTGCCTTATGGCTACCAGCAGCACACTTGAATGACTTGAGGACACAAGTGGCACAGGCGAACCAACCGTTTTCCTAGTATCAAAAATTTATTTGTGTTTTTCTGCTGCACAGAAGAGGAGAAAGTTGAGGAGAAAAAGGAAGACGGAGAGACGAAAGGAGATGCAGAGAAGAAGAAGGAGGCGCAGGAAAAGGAGGCGGTTCAACAGCTGATTCAGTTCAACAGCGTGACCATCGTGCCCGGAGTGGCCCGCGTTCCGGAGATGCAGCCCCTCCATCGCCGCTCCCAGTCGGCGTCCTCCCTCGGGCCCCGGACCGCCTCCTCGGGCCCCAGCTCCCTCCACGGCTCCATCCGTGACATCAAGTTCTCGCCCGCGGCCGCCTACCTCTCGCACTCCATCCGGAGCCTCACGGAGGCGACGCGGCAGCAGTCGCAGATGGGAGCGAGCTCAGACAGCTTCATGTCCCTGCCGGCGTGGCGCTCCAACGAGAGCTTCAATGGCATCGAACTGTCATTCAGGTTAAATACATTTTCGTTTCTCTTTATTGATGATTGCAAGAAAAGAATTGAGAGAAATGACAGATTCGATGGATCAATGGTTTGATTGATTGAAGGAGCCTGCAATGTTGTTATCAGCCTTTTCAGGTTTATATTGCTCCCAATTCACCATCATATTTTAGGTTCATATTTTAGACCCAGAAATTTCAGTCTCAACGAGGGTGTCTGCCGTCTAGCTCTTCGTGTATTCCATGGACGGAAGGCAATAATTTGAGCATTTCAATCATGTCCTCATTCTCACCAAAGACACCGAGATAACTGAAAACGGTGCCAGTTGGGCAGTTGAGACGAATACTTTTGAGTCCGACCTCCACATTCTACGAACAGGAAATCAAAGCAGCCTTTTCCAACCAAATTACACTATTGTTCGGTCTTAAAACATAGTGTGCGCATTTTCCTCTCGAATGGTATAAATCCTGAAACAAAATCAATTCCAAAACGTCGGCGAGGGGACGAGCTTCATCAAGCTCACTCCAAGCAGATCCTGCAGATCCTAGATGCAGATCCTGCACCATTTAGTCATTAGCATTCCAGTCTTGCTTCAAGATAGACTGAAGGGGAAATTACAATTTATTATATTCAGAACATGCACTCTGCCCATCTATATAATAGCTGACTTTTTTTTGCCCGCTGGTGGCCTGCACGGACAGATTTTCCTCTCCTGGGCCGATTGGAATTTCGAGCTACAAACCCGATCATCGTGTTCGATCGAGCCGATCTGCATATCGTGCAGTAGCTCAAAATTCGAATGGCGCATCTCATTTGAATGCTAAGGGGCGGAATTCGCTGGGAATTGTCATAAATAGAAATTGGGTGTCTCTAATGGCAAGAAACATCCCACACCTGCTTCTGATACTTGGTAGTTCTAAATCCATACGGTGTATCTCGTTTAACCCTTCAAGCGCTGAGTTTTGACTTGACCTCCTAAGTGATGCACGTACAGCGTACGTGAAAACGGCTTGAAGGGTTAAATGCTGTGGGGCAGAAGTCAGTGAGCCTCTATTAGGAAGGTGCGAATGTTTCACGGGTGGCTGGTATTATGCAGTTTTGCAATCGGTAAGCAATTTAAATTACTTGGACTAGGGAGAGGAGCCAGAGTTTCCGAGAGGAGGTGCTGCGTCACCCGTTCTTCCGTCACCCGGTGGCAAACCCGGAGGAGATGGAGGACGTGGACGTGATGGAGGACATCAAGAAGATGATCGAGACTCCGATCGCCTCGCTGTTCTCGACGAAGCGGAGGAAGGACCTGGAGGAGGAGGACGAGCCGTCCGCTTCGGTGCCGGAGGTCCGCTTCGCTGCATTCGCGTTCGGGCGGTGTGGGCGCCTCGCTGGAACCGTGTCGCGTCTCGTTGCAGGTGGTGGTCGAGGCAAAGCTCGAGGACGTGGAGAAGGTGAAGAAGAAGAAGAAGAAGAAGAAGTTCCACGCTCCGTACCTGACGGTACCGATCGGCGGAGCAGGCGTGATCGAAGAAGTGGACGAGAACATCGGGTCCACGACCAACGTGGAGATGATCCGCCGGGTCTCCCGCGAGGTCGTCAACCGCGAGCCCCAGCCGGCCTCGAAGGGCAGCCCGGACCACCCCCCTGCCCCCGTCGATCCCCTGCCCCGTATCTCGGAGAAGGCCAACGAGAAGAACTTCGGCGGAGCCTCCAAACCACCTCGTATGCCCATGTCTTCTTCCCCAACGAAGTTCATTCTCATCTCTGCTCTATGTGCAATTTTATTTTTAATGTTAAAAATCTAGAAATGTGCAAGGTTTGGGGAGTCATCCTCCATCATGTTTATATGCATGTTCATAGGAGGCTGCAGAAAAAAATGCATTTGCATAAAAATCCGCTCCCTAATTATGATATAAGTCTGACTGTTCGCCTCTGAATATTTTTGCCCCTAAGAACATTTACTACTTGAATAATCTGAATTGCAGTATTAAAAAATCACCTAAATCATGGATTAAAATTGATGCACATTTACCCGAAGTACCAGCTCCCGTCTTTGTCTCTCAGCTGAGGCATCCAAGCTGACCAAGAAGCCAGCGGAGCTGCACCGGAGCGACCCGACCCTCGCCACCAAGGCGGAGGCGACCCTCCACTCAAAGGGGGAGGAGGCGACGACCCTCTCCGCCGCCGAGGAACAGGAGATCCGGGGGAGGTTCCGCATCACGCCGATCCAGGACGAGGAGACGGAGAGGGCCGAGAACCAGCAGCTGGACAACGCCGTCTTCGTCGAGATCTCCCGGGCGAAGTCGCACGACGTGGAGATGGGGATCAGGCGGGATGGGTCCTGCGACCATATCGATGAAAGTCCGCTCCATCCCAAACAGGTATGTTTCCTGCCGTTGTTTTTCATCGTGTGTGGAGGAGGAAATTAAGCCTAGAAACCTACGAGGCTGAGAACACGATGAAAATGATTAATGAAATTAGCGAAGGGAAATTTTAATGCCGAATCTAATTTTTTCCTCAAGAGGTTTTGCATGTTATCTGCCTCATTGCCTGGAATTATGCTGGACTGGGACTTTTCCTCACTGGATCCCATTTATTAATTTGGGCTGTTATTTCTGTACATTCCACGTACGTTTGTCAGGATAGCCAATTCCTCGAAGTTGCCCATTTTTCCTCATCCTGTCGCGATGCTAGGAAGGAATTGGTTTGTTTGCCGACGCCAGTTCGGTTCGACCGAACCCCGAAATCCAGCAGACAACAAAGGCATTTGACGATCCATGCCGCCAGCAGCCGGTGGGAGCGACAGGGTCGACCGTGACGTCGATGCTGGCCGAGTGCGGGTCGGAGACGCACACGGACCTGGGCGCGACCCTCACCGCCCTCGCGTCCCCCACGCTTCCCCCGAAGGGGCAGCTCAAGCCCCCATGCAGTCACATTCAGCGGCAGGTTCGACCCCGTGTCCTCCTCCCCCTTGCGCCTTCATGGTTTTTATTATTTTTAATTTTAGCTCGTATCGTTCGGTTTCCTTTGTCCCCCTGAGTCCCAAGTCTCGTGCTTGTCAGTTGTTTTTGTGTTCATGTTTTGCCTCACTTTTATTCGTTTCTGTGTCCTTCAATTCCTTGACTAATATTCAATTTTCATGTTTGTTCTTTGTTTGGTTAATCCATGGATGTCAACGATTAGCACATGCAGCCACCTGAGAGTTCATAATCCTTCATTGTCAACTTTCAGATGGAGTTTTCGTGGCACATGGTGTTACTAATTGATAATTTCCAATTAATATTAAGCTTAATTTGGACTGATTCGATTGATTCCAGTCAAATGCATGACAAGATTAGTCAAATGCAGTTTTGTAACAATGAGTGACTATAATAAAAGTACAAATAGTGCAAATATATGTAGATGACTGTAACAAATGAATTTGTTTTATTGTGGCATCTCATTCATCTGTATTTTGGCATTCCCAACTAATTTAGACCAATTAGACAGGAAGCTCATTCAAGTTTTCCCCGCATTTTGTTGCCAGTAGGCCATCAGAACCAGATCGACAGCCAATATGTACCCGGTTTCGGCACTTCCTGCGTGTTTCGTGTTTGTGCACTGATACTTGGAACCTTTAGTCTGGTTTGGAACAGATGCTGTCGTAGCATTCTATGAGCTGTAGCCATTATAGAAACTTCATTATCAGGTGAATAACTTTTTCTAATGGTTCAGTAGTACACCTTGGACTCAGTTGATGGTTTATTTTGTTTCTTCTTGGCCTATATTCCAACTGCAGACATGTGGTCGGTTTGCCTTTGTTTGAAGCAAGTGTTGTAACGATTTGTTTTGTCTGCAAGTTACCTGACTTCGTTATTTTTGTACTTTTGTGTCCATGTCCTTGTAGTGAGAATAATTAATTTATAACATTTTAAAATTAATCTATTTTCTAATTGATGATGCTCATGAAGCATTTTTGCACTTATGACCAATATCTGCTCTTTTGCACCAATTTGAATAGCATTACAAGCATGCCAGCATTTCATCAGATGATAATTTTATTGTTGTTTTGAACTCAAGCAAACTCCCAAATTGATCAAATCAGTTTCATGCAAAAAACATTGATAGAGTTTATTTCCTTTTTGACAATTAAATTATGGACTATGTTAACAAAGTCACAGTTAAGATTTGCAGATCCTGTGAGTAATGTTCAATCTACAATTGCAATGTCAAAAAATTAATTGCATTAATGATGTGAAAATGGCATGAATGGTTAAAAATCTTGCATCTGGAATTGAAATATGATAATTCTCACCTGTCAAGTTATTGACTCGATTTCAAAGGGAGTCCAGCTAGATTAAAAATTCTCAAGTTTTGCCAAGAGGAAAGATAGTATATTCCCAGATAACATTTTTCGTGAGGCCCACGTTGGGCCAACGTGGTCCTCCAACGTCAGGATACGTTGGCCCAACGTAGGTTGTTCATGTAGGCCCCACGTGAAAGTGACCATTGGGCCAACGTGGGGCCAATGTTGGCAGTAAGTTGGATGGCAACGTATAACCCACTTATCCAAATTTGGTTTTTGCTCAATATCATCATTTCATACCGTATACATAGATTCCCTATCCAGTGAAGGTATTCCCATTTCTAGTATGGAACCTGATCTATATACTACAATCTCCCAAGGACATGTACGAGTATACATATCCTGATAGGCAGGAGACATAGGACAGTACAGACATGGATCTTCCCCTGACTGCTGATTACAGTACGTGTCAGAGGATGGACCACCTCGTACTGTTCCATGAAGTATTCGCAAAATCTTTCCTGTTAGCTTTTCCTTCTTTTGCAATGACGATAAAGAAATGTCGGAATTGAGTTCACGGATACTCCCTCTACATTTCAGAATTCCTTTTTGGTTGAAATTCTCTTGTCTTTCAAAAGGATTCTCATCGGGAATATGAGTTTGTTTATGGCCAGAGCTCCATGAATCTGTCTTGAATAAGTGGATAACAAATGATGAAATGTCCGCACTTATTGATTCCTATAATGAGACTATGCGAGACATATGGCGAGGTACTAAACAATCTTGCGAAGGACGATTCTAGGGAAAGAGGGAAGGGATCTTTTGCGTGCTGTGCGAAAAGCGAGACCTTATACCTACATCTAGTGGCCTGGCGAAGAACTTCAAGGTTTTGAAGTTCTCCACCAGGAGTGCTGCAATTTTTTTCAACGTGTGGATATGCCCACGTTGGGCCCGCATGAGGCCAACATCGTTCCCCAACATTCACGTTCCGCCAACGTTTCCCACCTTTATCCAATGTGAGCCCAACGTAACGTGTTATCTGGGTTTGCATATTAATTTGTATATCAAACTTTTTCTGGCTCCATTTCCTTTCTAAACCTCCATTTAATATGGGAACTTGGTGCATGTCAAGATGAATTTGGGTGCCTAGGTGATCCTCGAGCAGCACCTGTGCGACCTGAGCCTCCTGACGGACGTGCGCTTCTGGTGCTTCAACGTCTCAGGGTTCATGTGGATCATGGGGACACTGACGCTGTACGTCATGTACAAGGACTTCGCAGTGAGCCGCAACATTGAGGAGCGGTTCATCTATGCCTTGTCTGGGATCGGGCTCGGGGACCTCATCGGCCGACTCTTCTCTGGCACCTTCGCCTCATGGAGCTTCATCGACTCCGTCCTCATCTATGCCCTCATCCAGGTTCTTCATCCAGATAAAGTATCATAATGGTAGTACCCAGAACCTTCGAAAACTTGGGAGAGTTGGGGAAATAGGTATGGGGGGGGGGGGTTAGAAAGATCAGGGAAAGGTATTGGAAATTGCCTCATTTAATTTTCTGGAGAAGGGGATGAAGTAATCACTTCATCCTGAAGGACCATGGCTATCTGGCAAGGTTTTCTTTTCATGTCAACTATGCAAATTTGTGGTCGAAGTGCCTGCCAAAAAAAAATTGAAATGATTGGCCATGATTGCAGATTAGTGAACTGTAGCAATTTGGTCTCCATCGTTGGCAGTTGGTGTGTGGAGCGGTGATCCTGTACCACATGGTGATCGTGACGGTGGAGCAGCTGATCTTCCTGTGTACTGCAATGGGGATGTGCTACGGGATGCAGAACGTCCTGCTTGCCGTCGCCCCGGGGGAGGTGTATGGACCCCGCAACCTCACCATGGTCTTTGGGTACATCCTCTTCTGGTGTGGCCTCGGAGCCCTGGTCGGCCCTCCCGTCGCTGGTATCGATCCATTTCTAACATCTACATCCTCTCAGCACAGACTTATTCTGTTATTTCCTTCATTGAAAATTTAGTCCATTTTTCAAGGATATAAGGCTAAGGTGCCGCAATCTTAAATATATATATAAATATAAATATAAATAAATAAATAATAATAAAAATATTTTTTTTTTCTCTCTGTGGAACTGCACTGATTGCTTTCATGGGACCTTACTTCATCCATTCTTCCAATAAGGGTTCCTTGAGGCCAAGTACTCGTACGATGCAGCCTTCATCTTTGCCGGGGTGTCAACACTGAGTGGGGGCCTTGCAACGCTCACGTGCTTTTTCGTCGACCGGCACCACAAACGACGAGAACTAAAAATGCGGAAGGACCAACATCTGCTTTCACTGGTCAACTCCCCAGCCAAATCACCAGCTCATATGCCAGCCGATATGCAAGACCCTCATGTTGAGACCCAGCTTGAGAAGAATAATGGAAAAGTCTAACTGAAGACTGAGGCATTGCTTATCTTCCTCATTCAGTCTCCAATTTTTTTTTACATCTCCTCTTTTGAAGCTTGTGACAGGGAGTTTAGCTGTTTTTGAACTCCCTGCTCTGTTTGATCCTGACAATTTAAAACTGCTCTTATCAAATTTGCTGGATTCCTTTCCTAATTATATGTTGCTTTGACAAGATGTCTTTACGTACATGACTGTATGGCTTCAGAGTTCCCTTTGCTCAAGTATGTTCCCACCGAATATGGGCTCTCCTGATTTCCCCAATCATATACAGTTGGGCCTTGTAGATATTCCTGGAATGTTCATTTGTTCCCTCCTCTGGGTTTCTCATTGTTGCTGGACCTTTGTTTTTTGCCTGTCTTGTTCTTGGAGGCACCAAAGGATTCAGGATTCTGATATGTTGGACATTTCTTCTATTGCTTCAATTTCCTACTCATCCCTTACCTGCTATGGGATTTTTTCTTGGATCCATTTGCTGCTCTGGAGACCTCTTCATGCTGAGCTAGTTGAAACAATTATTTGTAGATTTCTACTTCCTTAGTTTTTCTTATTCATGTTTACAATATGCTTTGCCAGATCTAGAGATAATTAGACTATATCAAAACTTTTCCTTCCAATTTTTAAAAATCAGTTGTGCCTGTTACATTGGCGTATTTGATTCCAGTTTTGTGATGACTCATATAGCTGATCTCAGAAAGTTCTGCAGACATCATGAAGCATTGGAATTATCCAAATTCCAGTGTTCCTTGCCAACTTTAAAATCTCTCATTTCTGTGTTCCACCCTGGCCAGTCTCAATCGTTTGCTTATGTACATTATTGCATGCCTGTTTCTTTTATATCCATGCCAATATTTTGTACAGAACTAGTTTTTAAAAATACATTTTTAAGTCAACTGAGAAAGTATTCAGCAAGTTGCAATAGCCAGTGCAAGAATTTGCCTCATTTGCCTTTTTTCTTTTTACTCATGTCAATGTTTCTAGTCCAAGTTAGAGTCTTAGTTTGTGATTTTTTTGGTGCAACTGGCCAAAGACTTTTTGCTACTGAATCTCAGTCCTGAAGAAATCTCCAAAGAATCATTTTTTTTGTTTACCCCCCCTCCTCCCTTGGAAGCATTCTGAATGTTTCATTGCTAATTGATGTATGTGATGAATTTGAATTTCAGATTTGAAACTTCTGTTTTCTTTAACTCCAGGAATGTCGTTATTTTCAATATATTTCTAAATGTATAAATACCTGTTTTTATCTTACTCACTTTCCTTTTCCCTGCAATCTTTTTTGAAATCCTACATTTGTTTTAACCAGAGTTTGCATCAAGTAGTTTGCTCAGTTTTTCACTGAACTTTGCAAGAAGTGTGCTGATTGTCCGTTTGTCACAAACAAGATTGCCATACTTGCTCTGTGAGCAAATTGACCCCAATCCCCTATCAAGTATTTTTGCACCCCAGATTCATTCTCCAGTGGTAAAAAAATATACTAAAATGTTATGTTCAGTTTAAGGTGTGCCCAAGTCGTTCTTGCTGAAATTTGCAGAGCAGTCTCAGCGAAGTTCATTTTGTACCCCCTTTACACAGAAGGCTGAAAGGCAATGAAGGCAGCATGCTATGTAATAGGCATTTCATTCTTGAGCAGTCCCTCCAGCTACTCAAGCATCAGCATAAAAGGATGATCAAGTTGTTGACAAGCTCCTGCAACCCAGTATGAAGATTGGATAGGCACCACTGAAGAGAAATCTGGGTTGAAAAAAGATTGTCACATTGGAACAATGCTGTCTTTCCACAGTCAACCTATGCAATGTGGATTTTCTTTCTTCCTCCAGTTTTGTTCCCAAGAATCAACTACATTATCTGGGACCAGACAACTATCTGATTTTGGCACAGTATGTGGGGATGTCAAAAAGTTGTGAAAATTAATTCATATCTAAAAAATTAGATAAAATACTGTCATGCAGTATGTCATATGATATGATATGACACATACTACCCCTAATGTCTTTACCGAATTAGAAATAAAATTACCACAAAAGTAGGTTTACATTTCTGTATGTTTTGTCTTTTGCAAGTGGACATTTTCCCACTTTTGCAATGAAGTTGTGTGCATGGCAAATGCTAAGGTTTGTGTTAACACTTTCAGACCTGAATTAAGGCCGCTTTTGGAATAATATACTTTTTTGCATTTTTGAGCTCTTTAGCTATTGTAATTTAAATTTCTGTGTCCTATATATCATTTTTATATTTTGTATAAATTTACCATATCATACCATATATTATATAATTAACATTTCACTAAATAACTGAAGATTATTAAACTGATGGGTGAAAGAAGGTCACCGATGGAATTGAGCCATGCATAATTGTGTCCATTGTAGTGTAATTTGGGGTGTAAAGTCAGAAGAATTCAAAGAAATTACCATAGACACAATGAAAATGAAATGTCTATTGGAATGGATGCCAGGTCTGAAAGGGTTAAGCTGGGGAAACTGTGAAAGAGACCCATGGTTTGTTTAAAGTTGCACATAGGAACAAATTTCCCGTTGATCAGTGTGCAGGCAGTTTGAGTGACTCCAAGATTATGTTCCTTGTGAATATCAACCATTAACCAATTCCTACTGGTTCATATTTTATGCTGTTCCTATAATCTTGAAATCATTTGAATCAACTTGACACTGTCACAAGCATTACTGCCTTGTTACCATGTGAAATTTCAAAGCAAATTCTGGATCTCTAGTCCAGTTTCCAAGAGCTTATCATAGAAGTTAACATTTGCCATAAATTTCAACTTTATTGTGATAACAGGGGAAATGTTAATCATCATTTAAGATTAGATAAAACAAACAGAGATGCAATAGTATACATTTTAAATATTACCCCCTAATACAATAAAGACAGGACTTATGACATATACTTCATGATTGCAGAATTTATCATTTTTGGGATAAAAATCCATTTTCAAAACTTTTTGATGCCCCCTCACATCCTTGTAATCATGAATTTTGATTAAATTTTTAAACTTCCATGTGTCATGAATACTGAGAGTTTGCAATCCCACTGTTGCAGAAAGAAAGTTCAGATCTGGCAGTGAACTAATTTCCATCTTGGGTGATGCAATTGGCTTAACCCTTTGGCGTCTATGCCCAAGTTATCTTGTGTTGGCCTCATGCCAAGGGATTGGCAGTGCAAAGAGATTCAAAATACTCAGATGCCAAAAGGTTAATAATAGGCAAGAGTAATGATACCTGTCATTATTCATGTGTGACTGAAAAATTTTTCATCAGGACAAGGTGGCCTCAATCCACCCTCATGGAAGTGGCATTCTTACATAAAAAACCATGACATTATATTTAAATCTGCACTATAAGGTCACATTGCAGAGCATAAAATCTGGGATATGTAATTTAAGAATTGATTGCATTTTTCAGCCACTTTTGGCTTTATACTTGATTTGTAAGCTTATTTTTATATATTTTTTGTCATTCTTCAGCTGCTCATGGGACTCACTGCATCTAGGACAAATCAATCTCACATAACAACATAGCATTAATAGTTCTAAGGTAACTCCATTAAGACCTTTAACGAATCTACGTAGTTTGTTACCAAAAAAAGAAAACCCTCTCCATTTATGCATTGATTCATAGTAGGCACCAGTCAGAGAAAAAACACATATCAAGTATCTAATTCTTTCCCAAAAATCTGACACATCACCCAAGCCCTTGTCATGTCATACAATTGGAAACGGAAAATGCTTAGCAATGATTATTTTAACACCAAAAGCAAGTTTCTGGGATTTGCTTCAATGCATTCATGATGGAGTGGAATTTTCTGATTTCCATTTTGCAACTGAACAGTTTTATTTATTTATTATTTGTATTGTGTGATTATTTATCTTCAAAGGCATAATTAGACAATGAGAAATAATTGACAGTTTGAATTACCAATTGCCATGCACCCATGGTGACAATGTATGCTATGCACCTATGCCACCTATGTCACAAATGTGCTAATAAAAGAACAGAGTCATCCCTGGAGGTTTTAGCTCTAGAGGCCAAGACATTGCAGGATCATTTCCAATTACTCACCAGCTGCCATGTTCGACTCCCTCCTTACATGACTATTCCCTGCCATGAAGAGAAGGAGCTTCTCAATAATTGTAAGGCAAATACATGCCATGATTATCAAACAGAGCATCTTCATTGTTAAGTTATAATGCTTAAAAACCAGGACACAGGTTCTTCATACTGGGAACTGAGACAGAACTTGTAAAACATGGGGTAAAGTCACCTTATATGTGACATAAACATCTCAAATTTTGAATGTTTGGACATTTCAGTCTGAATGCCATTTTTTATTATTAGGAGTCAGTGGTGTGCCCAGGAAATCTGAATGGAGGGGTTCACCATATGAAACACTGATTACCTACCCTGTATTTATGTCCAAATAACAAATATTTTGAGAATCGAACCTGTAAAATTGACCCCAAGGGGGGGGTTATGACCCCCCAAACCCCCCCCTTGGGCATGCCACTGTTAGGAGTTAACAACTTTGTGTTTTCCAGAACTGAGTCAAACAATTCTTTTCTTGGTCCAGGTAAGGAGTTATTTCATTCAATGCTCTAAACACTGTGGAGAGAGTATTGTCAACGTCTTATTCGTCTCCATTGAAGTCAAATGTAGAATGACCTACTGACATTCTCCTCTCCATAGCAAGGCATTTGAAAAAGATTTGCAGATATGCATATCTCATTGTCCAAGAGAATGGCAGCACAACAGTTTTCCCAAGCATGGAAAGTAAGAGCAGACCTGGATCTGAAATGGAACATAAATTGGGAGAAGAAATTACATGGAGGTATACCCATTTCAGAGATCCATACTTTCACAACAACCTACAGAGGATATCTTCTGCCCCCACTAGAACAGGGGTTCTTAACCTTTTTGCACCTACGGACCCCCCAGATCCTCAAGTATTACCCATGGTTATCAAAAACTTTGGAACACATGGATTTGTGATTATAAATGATGTTTTTTGGGAGCTACCTTCAATTATATATTTTATTTTCCAAGGACCCTCCACAGATTGCCTGGACCTACCCCATGGACCCCAGGTTAAGAACCCCTGCACTAGAACAAGCAATAAATTACTTAATTTAAATTTCATTTCATTTCACATTTCAAAATGAAAAAAGTAGGACAGAATAATTGAGACAGTTTTCTTAGCAAGTATACAAAAGAATATGCATTGGATCAATTTGCTATTTACAAAAGTGAAATCATGATACTCTGTGGTGGCGAGTCAGAACTAATTCAGCATTAAATATCTAAGAATGCGCTGCAGATGTTCATGTAAGGTAAAAGTCATTCCACTTTCACCTAGTGAAAACTTTCAACTGACCCACCTGAGAAGTAGGTGGGTCTTCTGGATTTGCAAGAATTTCTTATTGTTTATTCTTTGTTCATGACTAAGTTATTGATGGTAAAATTTCACACATTGGTTTCGAGAATAGCAATAGGTATTTTATTCCTTGGATAAAATTCCAGGCATATACATTCTTCTTAAATCTTTCTCTAAAACAGCAAAACATATTTTAGCAACCGGAACACCCTCTGCGAAAAATGCCCTCGAGTGTCAGCTCGGCCAATCCAGAGAAGAAAAAGAGGCTACATGAGTCAAGAGTGAAAATTGCGAGGCCGAAGGAAATATCCAATGGGAGGCGAGATCACATCGCTTGTGCCAAGCTGCCTGTCGTGCAAAAAAAAATTGTTTGGAATGAATTCATGCGTGTCCCACGCCAAAAAATCACAGACATATGGCGTGAAAAATCGGCACGTAGAAGGATTTTGCAACTTTGCCCAAGTATTGTTCCTATGAAAAGAAAATGGTGTGTTTGAGAAGAGGAGAGCACAGGCAGCAAAAGGCACTGACAACACCCCACTATGGGGCACATGCACAATACAGGTGGAAGGTGATTTGGTGTGATGTGTGTTTGTTTGCTGGTTTCCTGCTGCACCTTATGAGTGAACTTGTGGCACCTATGTGAATGCTGTCTTCTCACGGACTCACGAGGGGTGACGTTGGGGGCATGCGAGACTCGCGTGGCATTGACTCATACTTGCAACCGGCATGGGACTTGCAAAAGTGAGAACTCACGAGCGGCATCATCTTCTTACCAAAGAGTATCGTGTGAGTGCCAGCATGTGAACGTGATCAGGCCCGAGTGATACCTTGTGCAAGAACTTGCACCTTCACAGAAACAAGATCCACGAGAAGCAGTTTTAAATAGAACACGATGACCCATAGACGCCTTGACCACAACTAATTTATCATCACCACCTCGCACAAAACTTGCCCACTCGTGAGTTGACACTCCACACGAACGTGAGCACATAATTTTGCTCAGCTGCAACTTTCATCTTCAGGGTCCATCATGTTCTCGTTTCCCCCACATGAGGTCCACCACCATCACAGTTTTTTGGCTCACTAGGAACGCACACTCCCCAATATTGCATCTTCACGTTGCCCTCCTGCGAAGGAAAAGATCAAGATTTAGAGCCAGGCATTCTGTGCCATCTAATGCTATAATGTGGAGAACATACAGAACTGCCAGAAAGTTTGAGGCAGGTAGCAAAAATGATTCTATTTCAAAAAAAGACCAAAACAATGTAATGCTCTTTTTTCAGATGAAATGTAAATGATTAATCATGGTTTTTATTAGGTGAAATTTTTTTTGTTTGTTTGTTATTTAAAACATTTTTTTTTAAGACTTGCAAAATTTTCCCACCTGCCTCAAACTTTCTGGCAGTACTGCATCTACAAAATTTATTGTCAAATTTATTAGTAGACATGACAAAACTAAGTTTCCTTTGCATCATAATGAAAATACTGGCGCTGCATGAGTACACATTGGCTGAAAATGAACTTAAAACATTTTTATAGAGTGATGCTACATTCCTGCACTAACATATCAGCTTTAACGATACATCATATCAGATAAACTAAAATCATCAGCTCCCATTGATAATGATCCCACCCTGTTTCCACTATGATACTATTTTACAACTCCCTGATAGAACATCACTTGGTCACAAGATTCCAACATATGTCAGCCTGAAAGAAAATGCTATACCTGCTTACACTTCCCAGCAAAACCTGATCATCAACAACATGTATTATTTATGATCAAGTTTGTTGTCTGGTTGTCAGGTTATCTTTTCCCACTATTACCATATGCAAGTTAAATTTGACTTGATTATCATAAAAATGGATATTTTGTGGCTTTGATCATGATGCTTCCATTCCCAAAACAGACAAGCCTGTTGATCTCCACTAAGTACACATCAGGCTGAGTGCATTTATGACTTTAGCCTTAATAAACTCTAGACTTTCGGTCATTATTTGGGTTGCACTTCACTTGCCACCCAGGTATAAGAATCACCTTTAGGGCATTTCATTATTACATGGAAGCAGGTTTTTATGCTAATATATATTTTTCAAGTTGCAATCTAGAGGTATAGGACCTGTATAGGAGCACATACTATGCAGGGTGAAAATGACTCACGTCATGCACCCAATAAAACAAAGATCATTTTATGGTATGTGGACAAGGCAGAAGACAGACCCTCCAATATGATCAAGGGCATCCTTCAGCTTGGACCCCGTGATGCCAGGCAGGAGACGGGTGAAGAGCTCCGAGAGGAAAGCCTCGCTCAGGCCAGGAGATGAACGCTCAGCCAGCTCGAATGCAGCCTTCAGTTCCTCTATGGCATCCGTTCGGGATCCCCCCTCACCCCTCACCGAGCCCTTGTGCCGCCTCTGGAGCTGCAACATCATCCATCCAATATATACCATAAAAATTTTATATATCACTTAACTCTAGCTAAATCCAGATTTGCATGTTTTCTTCATCATTTACATTGAATAAAAGCCTTAATTGATAAGCCACACTCAGAACAAAAATGTGCTGCCAAAGCAAAAAGGGAAATGTCAATTAGAGAGTGGAGTGAAAATTCCCCAATATGAATCTGCACATCAAACAAAAGGCAAAAACTAAGGGCTTTCCAAATGCATGATTTTTTTTGCCATGGCATTGTGAGATGATTGACAAATTGAAAGGGAAGAGAGAGGGGGAGCTGATATAATAAGATACAAAATTTTCCCACTTGCATAGAATATAACTTCTGCCAAGATATCTCTTTCAACAAACACCTAAATTGTTTGATCTGGGTGTCATCTCTTTACAAATAAATTGGTGAATTGACTCCTTTAACAACTAATATTCTTTTCCATATCCCACAAACCAATGGTTATTCCAATGAAAGAAAATGTTAAAAAGAAGGTACCTCCGAGATGAGTGGGAAGATGGCTGAGGTGAGGACAGGAGAGATGGTCTGGTGTCCTCCTGGGGTACGCCCTGGTCCATGCTGTGGAGCCTTCACAGGAGACACCACTCCAAACACTTTCATTCCCATCTTCCTGTCTCCAGAGCTGGATGTTGTCAGCACCTTCTCTTTTGATACTGCAGAATGAGAGTACATTCTTCAGTCTGAGTATTCACTCCATAACAAATAACATACCAAATTGCCAGCTCTCTGATCTACAGGAAACTATACAGGAAAAAGCATGTGATGTCTTGCTACTTCTATCACCTGCCCTATGTTAAGCTAGGAAACAGAACTGGAGGCATACAAGCCACAGGAGGGCTTATGCATGAGCACCTTAAAGGATGGAGTGGCACAAGAGCTGCATAATTCACTGGCAGGAAAATCAGGCCCTCAAACAACCTGCCATCCTCTCAACAACAGAGAGTTCTAGTTATCCTTTGGTCAATTAGAAAACCTTCAGATTAGCTGGACTCAATACACTAGGTCTGCTGTAAAACAGGCCTGCAGCAGCACTGAAGGGTTACACCACATTGGTCCCAGGCCAAGCATCCTACCAAGCACAGGCCTTGAACTAGGGTTCATTTAGAAGTATCAGACCCCCAGCAACGTATATGAAAACAACAAGGAAACTCAAGAAGGGAAACCAATGAAATCCCAAAAGGATGCAAGAAGAACCATCATCTTCTCACAAATCAAAATGAGCTTACTCACCTCATTTAGTGCTGCCTGCATTACTCTTTCCAACTGAAAAACCTTTCCAATTCAAGAGCATTTTGGCAATCCCATTCTGCTAAATAATTATTATTACTTGACATACACAATTGCTCTTCCATCCATAAATGGCTGCTGGAATTCTCAAGGTACACAAGCTTTACAAAGCATTTAGATGCTTCAATGGAGCAGATGCTGCCCATAAGAGATTCTCAGCACACGACTTATCATTAATCATCGAATTTATGCAATTATTCAGTCATCTGTTGCCCCTACCACCATCCATCAATGACTCCATCCTTGGATGGTGTTGATCAATATCATCCATTATGGTACAGGTACTGCTCAATTTGTTCATGAAGTCATCACTGTCACTCATTCTCAAAGAAAAAAAAAATCAATTACTTCATTTTCGTTTGAATAGACTTTTCCATCATCATCAGTGAGAGGCCCCAGAATGTCTCATCCAACACTTTGAATGCTCAGGACAGACAACCTCTGTACACTCTCCAAGGGGTAGCCTGGCCTTGGCCTTGGTATGAATGTCCATGCTATATTCTAATGAGCATGCTTTTTTCACAGCGAGGCTGAACTTTTGCTTAAAACAGTGTTCTCACCTTCCCTGGACCTGTCCTTGGGGGCAGGGATAGGGACAGAGGTGGGTCCAGGAACCTTGAGCTCAATGGACTCGGCCTCGTGGACCATGCGCCGGTCTGGGACAGGGACAGCATTGTTTCGCTCCTCGCCTGCATGCCAGGACTGCCTGTGAACTCCTACATCTGGTGGTGCCGGGGCCAGTCCTGCCGGTCTCACTGGGGGTGTCCGCAACTGCAAAGCCAGAGGCAGTCATCATCACTTAATGCACACAAGGTCAAAGCTGACAGCATGTGGAAATTTGTCATCATCATCATCATTCTAATTGGGGAATTAGATTCTCAAGCACAGTTGCAGTCTACATTGTCAAAGATAGCATTCTCTTGAGGTATGTCACAAATGTGAAACTAAAGGAATGAGGCTGGTGGTAATAGAGAAAATGTGACCTGACAAAAGGAACAGGACCAATGTGAAAAAACAACTGAAGAAACCAGAGAGCCAAGGAATTGAAAATCCCTGTAGGCAGCAGACAATGGGCTCATACTCGCTTCAAGAACATATCCCATTAAGTTTACAGCATGCTAATAATGCAAAAGGTGTCAAATTATTTCAACTTAATTGTGGTGAGTGAAACAAATTCAAATTTTACAAGTATTTCAACCTGGAGAAATGCAGGATATTATTAAAAGGATGAAGAGACTGACCACATTGTTACGTTCATTCTTGACTGGTGAGGACACTGGGGAGGGAGAGGAGGTGGAGGAAGTGGAGGTATCACTGAGGGAGGGTGGGGAGCCCCCATTGGGCACACGAGAGGCAGGCGACAGGGACAGGGATAGGCTCTTGGGGGGGCTTGTACCCGGCTCCAAGCTCCCAAACCCCATGCTCAGGCTTTCTGGCTCCCTTGGCTCCATTCCTGGGATTGCATTCACATTTGGGGCTCCCTTGATGGTCAGGATCCAGGGTTCTGTGTCACTCTCTCCATGAGAATCCCCACTGTGGAAAGAAAGTGACATGCATCAGTAGATGAAGGAAAACTGAACTACAACTAAATAAAGATAACTAAAGAAAATGTTTCAAAATTTCAAATATATATATATATAAACAAGAACTAAAAACCAGTAAGAAAAAAAGAGGGAAAAAGCTGTAAAAACCTGTAAACCTTAACCAGCAAAACCTCTTGCAGCAATTCTGAAAGTGATTCAATCTGGGAATGTGAGAATTTCCTCCAACCCTTTTAACCTTTTACACCTAGCCAGCTATATAAGCCTGCATCACTATGCCAGAACAAAAGGAGGTTTATTCAAGAGTAGGTCAATGTCTTCACCCTACAACAATAGTAGAGGTCATGTTAGAAGCTGAATGCTAAGTAACTGATGGAGAAAAGGTCAAGACTGCCCCAATCCCATGGTCCAAAATGGTGAAGAACTTGAAATGACAAATACATCAGGTACATAAGAGGTAAGGGAAAGAACCAAGAATTTCTAACATATTGAGAAGGAGGGACCAAGATGAGGACATGGAATCCAATAGGTCATTTAAAAAATGCCTCATACACTATTATGCAAAAACTTTCCAATGACTTCAAATAATAGCTTTATGTGAAAACCTACTCAAGACACAGCATGGCCTGATGCGAATTAAAAGCAGAATGAAATTGATTTATTATTGCTAGAAAAAATGAAGGAACAATGACATTAGCTACCATGATGAAGAAATCTGGATTTTGCTAAAGGCACTTTGCTGGCATTATGATTGCACAAACATGAGAAAGCCATACACAATCCAGGAAAATGAAACCACTTACGATCCAGAGGCATCCGAGTCTGAATCTGAGTCGTCGGCATGAGTGTCCTTCCACCGCTTATATTTCTCAATGAGGTCAATGAGGTAGCTATTCTTCTTGGCACGCTTTATGAAGATGTGCCGGAGGAGCTCCCGCGCTGCAGGTCGGTTCTCGGGGTCCTTGTTCAGGCATGCATCCACAAACTCCTTAAATGGGCGGGTATAGTTTCCCTGGAGCTGTGGGGGAGTGTTCTTCGGGATGAGGAAGAGGACTCGCATTGGGTGCATATCTGAATTTGGTGGTTCCCCCTTTGCTAGCTCAATTGCTGTGATCCCCAGAGACCAGATGTCCGCCTGCCAGAAAATTCCCAATAGCAATATTAAAAATGATAAATACCATCTTGTGAAAGATCAAGGAAGCAAAATGATACCTTAGAGTCATAGGCAGACTGCTTGATGACCTCAGGAGCCATCCAGAAGGGGGTACCAACAAAGGTATTGCGCTTGGATGTGGTGGATGTGAGCTGACCAGCAACACCAAAGTCTGCCAGTTTCACCTCCCCCCTCTCACTCAGGAGCACATTTGCAGCTGTAATCAGATGATAAAAAAAAAAGAATTCAAGCAACAGGAGGAGGTGGCAACATCCATGGAACTTCATTGAGAAGCAGACACACAAGGTGGATAATCACAACACATCAGGAATGTCATCCACTTCAGGTGTGCCCACAACTCTGACATCATAGAAGGGGCACATGAACTGAAAATTTTAATTTTTTGCTTCATGGGAATGATCATGCATGAGCCATAAAGTGGATATGCCTCCTTGTCTAAAGTAATTATTAAAATATGATATCTTGACAATTTTCCCCATTAAAGGCAAGGGACTCTTCACCCTATTAAAGGTCATGGTAAATTGAAAGAGCTTTTACTCCTAGGAAAGGACAGTACATGGGGAAATTATGATGTGGAAGTCCCATTTTATCTATTGTTGACACTGATTGATGTGGGCTGAGATATGTAAGCTGCTCTCTTAACTTCTGAAAAGAATGAAAAAAGCAGACCTGGCACAGGTGGCTGTGATTTCCCTGGAAGGCAGATAAACTCACCCAAAGGTTCTTGTATTGAGGCCTATCCTAAGTCTTCAAATTGAGGTTCAAACAAACAGTTAGCACTAACATTACATGGTTGAAGACCAAAATGGTCTTGGCTAAAGCTTGGATCTTGATTTTGGAATCCAGTAGTGAAAATTATTCTTGATTTAATCAGAATTAACATGAGAGGATAGATAGAATCTAGCTGGTGGTATGGATGGAAAAGCAGAGAGTGACAGTGCCCAGCAAAAGTCCTATCATCACTACATCTACTGGACTTGCGAAAGCCATAAGCTATACAATGACAAGCTCAGACTGTTTTCTATCATTTTCTGCCAGAGTTAAAAAGAAGTCAGGCAAAGAGTAAGGAATGCCATTTCAAAAAAGTTCATATCATCAATACTTAAAGCATTCTGAGATCATCATTGTAAATTTCTCAAGCTTCTCATTCCCATGCTTCTACATAGGGATAAGAAGAACCTTTTTAATCATGCAGAGTTGTAGACAGGCAGGCTAATAAAAGAAGGTGTCAGATTTTACTATTCATCATGAATGAATGGACATTCAATAAGTGAAAAAAATTGCAACAAGAGAAATACAAATATTGTAAGCTGCAAACTTGCATACCTCAATTTTGTAGATACAACAGAATCAAGAAACTCGAGATGAACCAGAGGGAACCGCACCTCAATAAGCATGAAGAAAGCAAAACACATAACACCCATGCATACTTCAATCAGTTGAACTGTTGACCTTTGATATCTCGATGGAGCTTGTTGGAGGAGTGGAGATAGTCAAGTCCCTTGAGGACCTCCCGGAGGATGATGGCAATGTGCATCTCCTCGAAGGAGCCTGCCTTCATCAGGTCCAGGGCCGATCCACCACCGAGATACTCCATGATGATCCATAACTTTGTGCCCTGAAATTCCACAATTGCATTTCATTGTGCTTGAAGGGCTGACTGCAAAACATCCAAGTATTGCTATTTGCAGGAAATCCCAGAAAATGACACAAGCATTGGTTAAAAAGCACATAGGAGACTTGATAAAAGGATAAGGTACTCAGACATATTTACACAAGATACTTGGGTATATTTTCTAAAATAACAAATAAACACTGCAGGAGAAATACTTGGATTTTTCTTAATGTTCTCCATGACACAGAAGAGGCTTTCACATTGACCCCATGAGTGAAAAATCTATCTCATGTTCTTCCTTGCCCTATGTAATTCTTATCTAGTTACCTTGCTGCATAAAGCGGATCTAGAAAAGAGAACATTTTCTCCAGCCCTTTCAGCAGAATGAGCTGGAGAATGCAATACGATTAGATTGAAATAAACACCCTATGTTCTTGTGCTTCATGCAGTATGGGAATGGAATTTTTTATAATAGCCCATTACAATGAAGTTATTACTACCATATAGTAAGGGAGGCGTTGACGCGATTTGGCAAACACATCCACCAACAACCACAGATGAAAGACCCTGGCGCAACATTCACATATCCATTTCCCGTTATATTACATAACAATACCTCCTTTCCCTTTATATAATACGATTACGACCCATTTCCCTTCCTGTGATTCATATGCGAGATAAGATGATGATCTTAGGTGTCATCCCTGATGAGTTCGCCAAAACCAGCTGAATTCATCAACCAACACGAGGCAGAGGACCAGGCGATGACGTCAGCCCAGTCGTCTGCTAGCGGACGCCTCGCCTCGCGTCCCCCACCCCCCACCGACCTTCTCACTTTCCAGTTCGACTCCCGAGTGCTTCCGTGTCAGCACCTCTGTCGTCTCTCCTCCTTGTCCTATTCGGGTTACTCAGCCTTGTCAGCAGTGGCCTTCACCTGCGGTTCCCCAGGATGAGGCCTTGGACCCTTCACAGCACCTTCGTCCTCGTCTTACCCATAATCGCATTCCTTCCTGACAGCGACGACAAAAGGCATAATACGAAGGGACAGGGTTTCCACGGACATCCGTGTTCCAAGACGGATGATCAATTCCAGAAGGAAAGAGACGCAAATCTCTTTCAAGAAGCGAAACGGTCTGCACTTCAACTCCACTTTGTAATTCATGGAAAAATTTTCTCAACAAAAATTATAATTTTTTTTTTCAACAGCTTTCGTCAAACATGAACAGTATTGCAAGTAAGACTTATGATAGACGTTTGAACTGAATTTCGAAAACGCTGACACTAAGACCACTGCTTAGGTCGAAATATACTGTAAAAATTCAGATGAAAAAAATTGACTCAAACCAGGAGGGTAGTTAAAACTCTTGGACTTACCTACAAGAGACCTGGCGTAGGGAAACTCGGGGGAATAAAAGCATGTTAACTGGTTCCAGCGAGGGTTGTGAACAGATTGATGAATAGAGAAACAAAATTTTCCAAACAACTCACAATGCAGACGAAGCAATCCTGCTCAGTGGTCCAAGGATAATTCTCATGGAACCATTTTAAAAAGGCCTTGCAAGTTTTTCAAGTTTCACATATGGCTGTCCGAGTATTTCAGATGTCAACAATTGTGATAAACAGTCAAACTTCGAACGACCATATCACCCTGAGAGGCTCACATTATCCCAAACGGCACTGTCAAAATTATATGGGAACCGTGTAAGTATAGTAATTACACGAACGCCATACGATCGAGTCGATCGCACCAGACACGGACCTCCCCTGGAATGCTATTTCGCATCATGGACCGGAAAACAAAAAGTTACGCAGATCCGACGGTGAGACAAGTCCTAAATTGGTCAAACATTAAACAAAAATGACAGACCGTGGCATCTTAAATGCTCAAAACACAAACAATAGGGGCACAAAAGCATTCTTGTGACAGAAAGCATCGCAAGAGCAACATTGGCAACTAAAACTCTCTCGACAGGAGTAATGCATGAGAATGCGAACAGCTACCCATATTCCTCTGGCATGGTTACCCCATGCCAGCTAAACTCACGCACAAGCATAATGAGGGAAAATTACTTAATTTTCCCCAATAGACCTCCCATCGTCAAGATGAAATGAGGATGGCTTCTTGGGGTGAGATCCTTGAAAAGAGGGCAAGGTCCTTCTTCACATTTTCCAAGCTAACGATAATTAGTACAGTCATCCCCCGAAGTTACGTCGTAATTGGTTCCGAGACCGGCGACGTTAGTCGAGACATTACGGTGTTGCCGACTACTCGCAGATGAGATACCAATTCATGGACGACGTAAGGACAACGTAATACAACGTAGGTACGAATTGTGCGCTTGGCATAATATATTGGGTCTGGGGGGCAAAGGACGTACGTGCGGAACGATGTAAGTCGAGACGACGCAAGTCGGGGGATGACTGTATTGTGAACAGCCAAAAAAGTATACCATTCAAAAAAAAAAAAAAAAAAAGAGCAGCAAGAGGGTCGAACTTTTCCGTGTTCTCCTGATGGACCTGTCGGGACTCCTGCATACTGAATATAAGACCAAGAGAGCTTACCAACTATTCGTCGATTCCGAACAATGAAGGGAAACGAATGGACTATTATGAACTAACGTACTCCAAAAGAGTTCCCTTTTTCCGGAATTCACCGAACACAATGTCCACGCAAAAGAGCCTCAGAATCACTTCCTAGGCTGCCAACCTATCACCAACAAACACGGCATCCAACCAACACGAACCGTACGTAAATTTTTTTTTTTCCTAATTCCACCCATCAGGCCTCCAAAGAGACGAGAATGAAGAAGAAACGAAAGCCAGTGGCTCCCATGGCCTTCGAGCGCCGCACCACCCGCTGCGTTCGCATCTCGTGCCGAAATACAAGTGTATCATCGTGCCAACAAACAAGGATAGCCACGAAATAATAAATTTTTATGGCGTTTCGCCTTATTTCCTAGAAAACGGAGACCGGAAGCGAGCTGCACCTGTTCTATGAACCTGTTTTATTTTTTTTATTCATACGTATAACTATATATTTATTTTTGAACCCCAGAAGCAATGACTGCCTTCGCTCCAGGATAAAGTGGCTTCTCGCTGAGAAGATGCAAGAAGAAAAAAAAAAAAACAGGACAAACTAAAATGGTTTCTTCCAGCAATACGTACATCAATCAATCAGCAAGGTGCCACGGCATTCCACCATGACTGCCGGGGAAGGGAGTAGATAAATCAACCACAAGATAAGGGACTATCCACGTGCCAGAGCCCAACAAGCTTATTCCTATCATCCTATTAGCGGTGGACGTCATCTACCATGTACCTAGTTGCATTTCCAGTCGGTCAGATCTGATATAAAAGACATATTCGAGGGGAAAGGGGATAGGGAAGGTGGGGATTGCCAGCCCCCCCCCCCCCCAAACCCCCACCAGGACCACTGAGGAGCATGAAGATGAGCACCAAAAGATAACCATCAGGAACAAGGGAAACGCGCATAAATGAAAAGTGACAGAGGACTCTATTACAGGCTCCAGGTAGGTTTCAGCCCGGGGGGGGGGGGGGGGGGGGGGGGGGAGTTCATGCTCCTCAGTGGTCCTGGTGGGGGTTTGGGGGGGGGGGAAGAGAAGAGGCGAAGGGGCCAAGGTCTTTAAATCCTTCCCATTTCGCCATTTGCATACACCTGACCCGCCTTCATTCCCATTCGGCACAGCGGGGATTCATCGACGGCCCCCGGCCTTCATAGACCTATGCAAACTCCTTTTTTAGGAGGGTTGCCATGGCGGGACCCGCTGAGTCACGCGTATCACCCGATTCTGAGGCAGAAATGCACACAAAAAACCGCGCATGAATAAAAAAACAAATATACAGTATTTAAAAAATCATATGAAAGCTTTACAAAACCATTTTAAAAATTAGATCAGGGCTGCGTCCTCTCGTTCCTTCGTAACGCAGGACGACCCCATTTCACCGGAATCCGCCAGATATAGGGTGACTTTTATACAAGGCTGCACGGTTGGCCCCGCGGAAAAAGTGGGAGACGGCATCAAGACAATGACAGCCACGGGGCGACGGCATCCAGACAATGACGGCGGAATCCGCACCGAGAAACGAAACAATGCTCGCTCTTGTCTAATCCCCCCTTTCTTTTTTCCCTCGAAGACGACACAATGGAAGCATGGAAATATACCCTCTTGTGTTATAACATAATACGGGACGACGCAACGTGTACGAAAGAAAACTTGGGCTTCTGGTGCCTTGATCCCTTACCGATACCCAAACAGTCAACGGTTCCGTCAATCCAAACCGTGAACAGAATTAAACAAACGTCGCAAAATTTTGTCAGCTTCAAGTTGAAATAACTTCGATTTGAAATAAAATTAATGACAATTTGAGAAAATTATTATTAAAAAAAATACATTCGAGCAAGCAGAGACAGACCTTGAGATAGGATCCGAAGTATTTGGTAACGTAGGGGCTATCACACTGGGAGAGGACCATGATCTCCTGTTGGATGTCCTCGATCTCGTCCTCGGCTTCCTCCAGATCGATGATCTTGATGGCCACCACATCCCCCGTCCGGTTGTCCACCCCCTTGAACACCTCCCCGAACGAGCCCTTCCCGATCCGCTCCTGCTTCGTGAAGATCAGCTCCGGATCCACCTTCTAAGGATAAAAAAAAAAACAATTAGATGTATGAGAGGAAAGCACGAAGTGGCAGGACGAGTACAATGGGTAAATGGGAGCGGATGGATAATTCAGTAATAAATTATTTTTAAATTGTCATGAGTATGTCATTGAACACACGTTTGGGATGTAGGTGCACAGTGGAGACGAGGATTCGATTGGTATATTTTGTCCCTCTCGTCCATAATGAACACACCTTCTGAGCTCTTACGTGGCTTAATTTCTTCGGATTTGCGCATACAATCTTCTCGAGCCAGTTTCTGAGACGCGTGAGGTCGAAATTCAGACATGACGATTCCACGCCTTTTTAAATTTTCCTTGCGCGATTCCATTTCCTCTGGAGGCTCGAGGCGGTAACCGCTGCCTCCAGGCAATAACTGCTGCCTCGAAGGGGTAACGGCAAGAATCAATCGCGGTGGTAAAACGCTTGGGATTAGACGGTAATTACCCCGACCTCATACCACACCGACTGAAACTGACGTTGTGAAAGCCACATCTGGAATGCATAAACGGTGCGTGGGAAGCCCCTTAATCCCATCGCGGGAACTCAAACCATTCAGAAAATTATTTTCACGCGCAATTTCTGTCGCTTTCCCTCCTCCTCATGCAAATCAGTTATGTAAAAACCAAGTACCACACCCCTTCGCCACCGAAAGTTGAAAAAAAACGTATATCTTCCCAAACTAATATATTTCTTCACGGAGAAATCCCTTTGAACGGGGCTACGTCGTCGCTTCCACCACGACGGGCGTAGGATGAGGGCCTGGTCAAAGTATAACCCGAAGATATGGCGATCCACATTCTATATGCAGTTCTGAAGGAAACTGTTCCAGCAAAACTGACATGGAACTAAACCATCTCCAGACTGCAAGCGAATCCCCCTCCACCTCGACACATGTCGCGAAAGTCGAGGAATGAAAGCATGGAGACAATGACAACATGCATCGTCATCAACGCAGAGACATAACATTTTAATTTATTAATCTCTTCTACTTCGCTGACAGAGCGGCAAGAAGCCCAAAAATGTACAATGTCCATGGTTTTTTTTTCCCTCCCAGTTCCGGTCGATGGAGCATTGGGGTTTCCTCGCTTCACCACTTCCCTACGAAAAGATCCCCGACTTCATCGATTCGCTTAGCCCATTGCTGCCGATGGCGACCTAGATCATCGTGCAATGTAGGAATCGTCCTCGTCCAAATACCAGCACCGCTGTTCGAGTCAGCACTGGCAAGTACTGCTTTAGGTACCAGCTGATGTCAATAAAGATAAGTACCCGTGTTGGTACTCGTCAGAACCAGTACTTAGTGCCGATTCTCATTATCCACATGGCCACGTGCGTCACGCCTCAGATATGTGTCTCGGTATAAATGAGCATCGATCACTATCGCTTCAAGTAGTGGTAGAGGTCAACAGGTACCAGGAAAGGGGAAATCATCGCCAAGGACGGGAGATGCGAACCTCAAGGAAGACCAGCCGAGATGGTCTTTTTTAAAATAAAAAATTACTTTTTGAGACCTTCCAGCAAAGATGGCAAGGACCATGCCACCATGCGTCATGCCATCAAGCTGTCCCGAAACCGTCGGATCCGGTTAGCACAAGGACAGGGGAAAAGCAACGGCAAGGCCGCAAATTCTGCACTTACAGATGGTAGCTCGATCCAAAATCTCTCCCGAGTCTCAATGCAAATGGAATATTAAAAAAGAAAGAGGTGAAGGCCTTTCCCTTGAGTCCATTTCGCCAGGACACCGAATCGGCTCTATTGGGAGCGAAGCGATCTGTGACCATCCATCAACAGAGGCGATTTTATATATATCAAGTGAGTCAACTGAAAGCATCAAAAGCCGCACATAGAATAATGAATCGCCATGAAGTTTAAAAATTGCAGGTGCATTTAATCAGCATTGAGAACGTAAACTGCCCGCACAAGATTGTGTGCACAGTAACCAAAGACTCCATTGAAAGCACGTCCACGGATCAGCGGACTGCGATACAGTTGTTGCGTGCAGAAGGTGTGAAACCACTTGAATGTGTGAAACCAACGGCGAATGTATTCCCTGTGGACATGTTCGTCCCAGAGACCATACCAACAAAGCAAAACGTTTTGCGGCAGACGTCCTATGACCTGTACAATGAGGATAAACTATGGGCAAAGTCAATGTCGTCATCGCGGACACATCGAAGGTGGACGAGGTGGTGCGAATAGGAACGCGTTCCCGGATGGCCACATAAGTCGCCATGGACACATGATCGTGCATGATCGTCTCCAATACCGTTTCTTGTGTATCTTGAATAAATGTTACATGTATTCCCAAAAGCATATTAATTGCTGTTTTCACTTGACTTGCAAGAGCGATCAGAGAAAGGAAACAGAAACGATTATCCCAGAAAAATGGAACTCGCCCGACAAGAAACAAAGGCATAATTGCCCTAAATGACCACCCATCTAGTGGCTGGCAACGAGAGAGTCGCACAACCATTGTACACGAAGGGATATATGGATTAACATTTCTCGTTAACTCCTAGGGTTTCGAACCCACGACCTCTTCCCAGCGACGGTACTCGGCGGATCTCGTTAAGTTTCTCATCTGACGCCTCGGGGAGCACCTTTTTCACATATGGTAATCGCCCTCTGTCTTACAAAAGGCATTTTACGACCACGACGAGCAGGTTTCCCATTCCACAATAACTCCTTCCCGTTCATCGCTGCTAAATTCCCGCTTTCATTCCCAACCAAATCGTATTTAAGGCAAGCACGTCTAAAACGAACGCAGGATGGATTCAAGGCTCGACCTCGATCTCGTGCATTACGAATGGCCCCCAATCGACTGCAATTCAGCTGACACACCGGGGCGGGGAGGAAAGAGGGCGTATGAGAAGGGATGGGAGGGTGGCCTTTCACGTAACCCCAGGGTTTCCCTTCGCATCACGAATCCCCCCTTGCGTAACCTCACGTCTCCCCACCTCGACGGATGAGCGGCAGACCCACATCCGAGAGGGACAGAGGAGATTCTGGGTCTCACACGAGCCTGACCTTGGCATGACCACGTGCGGCATCGGCATGGAAATGCCCCGCCGCGCCCTCGCCGTCATGGCGATGGCAATGATGATGATGATGCCTCCCCAAATACGGGATCTCTTTGGACGGATTCCAAGCTCGAAGTCCAATCTCCCTTCCACATCTTCGTGAGGGCTCGGTCAGGTGCAATAAAATACAAGGAATCTAATGGTCTGCTGGATCCCGCGCGCTACGCCCGATCAGTGCTACTATTGTTCCCGGTGCCATCGTGCTTCACTGGCATTCATTGCTTTGCGGCGCAAACAGGATCTGAACAATAAAAAGGATTACATGGCTTTTATTTAAATCAGCAGGTGGGAGGAACAAGATAATAACAAGCATGGAACCCAACATATCACACGAGACCGAATATAAAAACCCAGAAACCAGACAGCAACTTATTTCTCGTTAATAGTCACGATTTTCAGCAAAAACTAACACGTTATTGTCATTATTCACTTTTTCCGATGAAAATAATGCATCTGATTTATAGCCGAGTCCAAGGTCCGGCATGAGAACATAAGCAACGCCCAACATTCGACTGGATACATTGCAAAGTTGAACCTTTCAAATTCCACGGAAGAATTAAAGCAAGCCCCTAAAGATTGCGAAAGCGATTCTTCGCGCGGGAAACGCTTTCGTAACCCATCGCATCGTGAAAACTTCAGCCATCAAAAGTTTTCCTTTCTATTTAGTCCCGACCAAGCGTTCCCTGCGGTTGCAATCGTGCAAGAGCAATCTTTCATAAACCAATATTCTCGCTGATGGAAAAGAAAAAAAAAATTACTTTTTTTAAGGGCTGACATATCTTTACAGATAAATCTCCCCCAAATCGGGTTTGTGCTTTGTGTCTTATTTCCTGCACGTATCGTTCTCGATCACGATGAGTAACTTTCACAAATAAAGAGTTACAATTTAAAGAGGAACTGCAACACGTTTCAAATTCCTTTTCAACGATGGCATTCTTTTCAAAATCACAGTTGGCTATGGGAGCTAAGTAGATACCAAACAAATGTCCACTTCGTTGGTATAACATCAGCAAAAACTTCTTGTGCCTCAGAGACTTGAATTATAAACGAGTTGATTGCCAAAAAGGAAGCGTTCTGTCTAATCCACTCAACTTTTCTTCTAATCTGTTTAACCCTTTCACGCATGGTGTCCACTCTAGTGGGCGACAAAATTTTTAGCGATGATGATGGTTTTTTAGCCATGGTACACAACCTCGAAACTTTTGGTGTATGCAGTCAACTCAAGGGCACAATCTCTTCAGTGTTGCTTTCTAGCGGTGAAACATGCGACTACTACGGCTGAGTACCTCCTTGAACGTTAAACCAAAAAAGTCATATTTTTATTTTGCTCGAAAAATACATACGTGAAAGGGTTAATCCATTCGATCCACCTGCAGAGGTTGGAACGTGAAGGACCGGAAAAAGTAACTGAAAAATGGTTCATTCCTTCGGCAAGTCGCTTAAAAAATGCACTCAGGGCTTGCTATCCCAAGAGAATATAAGGACGGTCGTAATTGAGCAAGAACAGATCTACCACGGAAGAGGCCTCGGCCAGATGGCCGTGCCAGGCGATCCACTCATGATTCAATCGATCTCCCGTTCCGCGCCGATCGCTCACCCTTCGGGCATGAATGGGCATTCTTTACCACCTCTATTCTCCGGATTCCCTTCCGTCGCATTTTTTCACTTCTCGGAAACACTTTCTTCGACCGTCGAACAGACGGTGAAGACGATGTTAAGCAAGAATATCGGTCACAACGGCTGACGATGGAATTTCGTCATCGGCTTGGGATCGAATCCAGTTTCCCCGTCGCGGGCGATACCGATCGATGATCGTGCCATGACGAGGCACGGATCGCCCGGATTGCTTCATGTCCTTTCAAAGGAGACACGGATAAGGCACTTCCCAGGTTTTCTTTTCTTTCATCTTCCGAGTTCATCGGCGTTGTGGGAATGCAGAGCCACCCATCGATAACGCAAAGCTCGGATAAAAGGGAGCAAAGCCCCCCAGATCACGACCTAACACCATGTTTTATTATTTTAATTTCATTATTATTATTTTTAAATTTGCAATGATGGGTGAAAGGTCGCACATCTTGATGGTCATTGGCTGTAACAGGAACTTCAGGTTTGGAATTCTTGCATTTTCTTGCAAGAAGGGAGGAAAAAAATGATCCAAACTTCCCTTCGAAAAGGACTTGAAATGCAAATTACTTCGATATCGAAACATTCCAAGCTGAATAGACATTTCTTTATCGGTGAACTTAATTATAAATAATAAAATATGTTAGTAGGTCAACTCGTTAAATCGGTAGTAGGCACATTATCATTATTAGTTGAATATGCCGTTCGTTTTGAAAGATATCCGTTTCTTTCCAGGGTCGCTCGGATTTAAACGTGGAAACTGGCTCAACGTTTACCTGGATTCACGCAATTTTAAAGGCATGGTCACATGCTAATGATGATTGGTCGCGCCGTCCCACGCGAAACGGAAAATTGCGGGACGGACCCGCGGTCGACCTGCCGTGCACGTGGAGGAAGAGGGTCGGAATGAGTTTACCGAGAATGTTCATAGAATGACAAGGGAAATTTATTTTTTTTATTTTTCTTGGGTGCCCCGAGGGGGGGAAGCGAGAAACGGCGTAATCAGGTCATTATACGGGTCCCGTAAGGACCGGAAATCCCGCGTATCCCCCGAACTGACGTAACTTATTCTCTTCTCTCTCCCGTGGGAATTCCATGGGAAAACGAACCGGTTTGCGCTCTACATATGAATGCATCGATGAATCGAGGCAAGGACCCTGGCGCCGACGTTAAACGATCTTTAAATTCTGCCAGCAGCAAAAATACAGTGAAAACTCGTTAACTCGAATTTTTAGGAACCGGGCAAATCGTTTCGAGTTACCCGAAGTTCGAGTTATCAGGAATAACCCCCCCCCCCCCTTAAAAAACTCACTTTAAGGGACATAACCAGAGGCGATTTTTCCGCCCTCAAAAATCCGATTTCACGGAGCGACGACCTTCCCATTATAATTGGATTTTATTCACCTCGAGTGAAACTTTTAAACTCCATATGCAAAATTCACTTATTGCAAAGCCTTTCATCCAGGGCTCTTTTGGTTTTATCCATTTCTGACATGTATCAGTGATCTTCATTTGCTTTGTAAAAGAACTCGCAATAGAGAAGTGGAAGTCCTCCAGTTTCCCTACTGCCTCGAACAAGTCGACTGGCACTGTGTGAACTCGGGAGAGCCGCGTCCACGTCCACGCTTGGCTGTCTTCATCGTCTTCCAACTTGCTGTAAATAGGCGCTTCTCATGTGCACTCAAAACCTTATCTTTGCTACGTATAATGGTAGAGAGAGTAGAGGGAGGAATCCTGAAATTCTCTGCGATATCTTTCTTCTTCAGCTGGCCTTCTTCGACGGTCCGAATCAAGTGCACCTTCTCTTCGAGCGTCAGTCTTCAATTTCCTCTTGAATGAGCTCATTCCACACAAATGGCGTAAAGGAAGTAGAATATGACTAGAATGGCTCGGAGTGAGAGAGATAGATAGAGCGAATGGTGGAGGCTGCTTTTTATAGCCGAAACTTTTCGGTTTTAATCCTCAGGTTTAATCCCCTCCACAGGCGTCTGTGCGGGAGGAGGGAGAAGCAGAAAAAAAAAGAAACAAAAGAACATCCTCCCGAACGTGTTTCTTGTCATTCATTCTATTCAAAAATCAAGAAGTCCCACAAGAAGAATTTTTACCCCCTTCTCACCCTGAATTCGAGTTAACCTTGAGAAATTCTGTATTTAAAATAATTTAGTCTGAGTGGGAATCACTTTTCAAGTATCTGTTTGCTTAATTTACGACAGTACATAACATCGAGTGATGCAAATATATGGGAATGATTTAC